>BRDA01007346.1:1794-16936 GCA_036984385.1 Crenuchus spilurus
GATCACAGAAAACATTCATTACTACATAACATCAAAGGAAGCACAAACACCACCTCTACCACCTGGTTTCTATGGTGTTGCTATCTATGGTCTCCTCGGTGGTTGCTGAGGTGTTGCTATGGTCTCCTCGGTGGTTGCTGAGGTGTTGCTATGGTCTCCTAGGTGGTTGCTATGGTTTCCTAAGTGGTTGCTATGGTGTTGCTATGGTCTCCTAGGTGGTTGCTGAGGTGTTGCTATGGTCTCCTCGGTGGTTGCTGAGGTGTTGCTATGGTCTCCTAGGTGGTTGCTGAGGTGTTGCTATGGTCTCCTCGGTGGTTGCTGAGGTGTTGCTATGGTACTTATGTGGTTGCTATGTTCTCTGACCTAGTTGGTAAGGTGAATCAATGTTGCATTCCACAACTGAATAATAATAATAATAATAATAATAATAATAATAATAATAACAATAATCTTATTTTTTGGGCCAAAATATTTTGATTATTAACAATTACACACAGTAAAATCAGAACATTATGAGCACCCCTGTTTTGGAAAGAACTCAGCCTGAGAGGTCACAGTTGTGACAGGGTTACTGCAGGTGTAAGTGAGACAGTCAGGTGTGTCAGAGTGTAAACCATCATCATGTGTAAAGGACGTGATGTGACTGGTGCTGATGATAATAGTGTAGCTGTGAAACATGGTGGAGGTCGTATCTCAGACACTAACTGTGTGATGTTCTAGAGCCGCTGTAGTGAAGCGGTACTGAGACTGGACTTCTGGTACACTGAGAGTCTCCTAACATAACAGTAGTGCTCCATGTGCTATTGATGTCAGCGACTCTGGTGAGTGTTACAGAGTAATTTAAGCACCACAGTGGACCAGTTCACTTCTATAGTGAACAGGAAAGTGTCAGAGATCAGTGCTGAGTGAGCACCTAATACAGTCTGAGTCACGGCATCCTCCAAGCCAGGCGTGCTTATTCACACTATTGGGTATGAGGTCATAATGTTCTGGTTTGACTGTATATTGTGGTCACTGGAGCTCATTTACAAACGCTGATTGAGCCTCACCACAGCGCCTAAAGGAGCAGAAGTGCAGGCCGGTGGAGAGAGGTGGTCTTACCTTGCCGTCCGTTCTGCATGGTCACAAAGAGAGGCTGTCCCAGCCGGGTCTGCAGGTGACCCTGTTCATCCGTCAGTATGGTAATCACCCTCTGACCAGCTTCATTGACCACTTGTTGGATGCCAGTATCCAAAGCACCGACCGCAATGGCCTCCTCAGTGTCTCCTGGACAGAACGTCAGTCACAACATGCTGAGTGTAAGAGTGACTGAGCATCAGCTCCAGCTCGTCTTCAGCAGACTGAGGCTGTTTTAACTCACCTGAGCTGGACTTAATGAGGTCAGCGATGTTGATGACTCCTCCGTGGATGTTTGGGACGCCCTGTATGATGAACTGAGGGGCGTTTCCATTTATGATGGATGCTTCTGCGTTCCTGTTCACCTGCTTCCGCATCCCGTCCTGAACAGAAGGTCAGTGAGTGTAAGAGTCAAGGCCTCAGCGTACAGCACGTGACACGTTTGTGAGCATCACGTGGAGCTGAAGGTGCTCTCGAGCTGGCGTACGCTCTCGTTTTGCCTGCCGTGTGCTCCACAACTGCAGGAGGCACTGCGACATTGGTGAAGTGAAGTCTCATGACTGTTTTGTGCTCTGGCTAAAGCAGAGAACCGGCTCGGATACGGCGACGTGTGAAATACTTACAGACAGAAGAAGGTGGTACACGAGACCGTTAAATCACACAAAGGCGGCGAGTTTACAAAGCTACACTGACCAGGAGATGCACTTCTAATACTTCAGGATGTGCAACCATGTTAAATAGCTTACTCTGACATTCTCCACAAGAAGTATACAGAGCCTCCTCTACAGCGGCGGGGCATGTGTATATTATGGATTTGTGAAGCCTTTACAATTTTCTATATTTCTGCACAAGTTTGGCCTAAAACTTCATCAGACTGTGATAAAAGTAGACATAGAACTAAATCAAACTAATGAGACCAAGATATCAGACCATTTATTTACTGAGGACAACGATCCAACATTACAGTCCGAGAGTCGTGAACCTTCACGATTAGCAGATCAATTAAGTCAGATGTCAATTAATCAGCTGATAATCAGGTGTGAGTGGGCACCTGTTTTATTTAAAGAACAGATCTTCATGTTTGTGGAAGTGTATCGTGGCAGATTTGTGAGGAGCTCAGAAAAAGAGATGTTGATGCTCATCAGACTGGAAAAGGTCACAAAACCATCACTAAAGAGTTTGGACTCCACCAGTCCACAGTCAGACAGATTGTGTACAAATGGAGAAAATTCTGGACCACTGTTACCTCCTCAGGAGTGTCGACCAACAAAGATCACTCCAAGAGCAAGGCGTGTAATAGACAGCGAGGTCACAAAGGACCCCAGAGTAACTTCTAAACAACTGAAGGCCTCTCTCACATTGGCTAATGTTAATGTTCATGAGTCCACCATCAGGAGAACACTGAACCACAATGGTGTGCATGGCAGGGTTGTAAGGAGAAAGTCACTGCTCTCCAAAAAGAACATCGCTGCTCGTCTGCAGTTTGTTAAAGATCACGTGGACAAACCTGAAGACTATTAGAAGAATGTTTTGTGGACGGATGAGACCAAAACAGAACTTTTAGGTTCTGAATTATATCAGAGAATTCTAAAGAACATGTCAGGACATCTGTCCATCAACTGAGTCTCAAGAGAAGGTGGGTCATGCAGCAAGACACAAACTCCTCCAAGCTGATGCGGATCAATAATTACAGTAAACTTTAAGTATCTGGTTTGACTTCTCTATGCAGCAGTAACTAAAAGCAAAAGTTTATACACGTTTGTGTCTCTCAGAGTGTAATATCAGATCATTTTCCTCAATAAATACATTTAATATCTTGGTCTCATTTGTTTATCCACTTTCAGGACGATAGAAAATTCTAAAGGCTTCACAAACTTGCAGCAACACTTTAAATCACAGAACAGCATCAACAGCACCAACCTGGAGTAAATTCACAAGCCCGGCGTGCTGTATATCCAGTGCGATATCAAACGGAGATTTATCGAACTTGCTGAGGGCGTGAACATCAGCTCCGTGTTTGATTAAAAGCTGTGCAACACTGTGGTGTCCATGCTGAGTAGCCCAGTGTAGCGCGGTCATCTTCAGCATGTCTTTGGCATTGATATCTGCTCCACTCTAAAGCACAGACAACAGGCACAAATCAGCAACACCAACCAATTACCAATGGACCACTGAAGTGGAAACGTATCAAAAGAAGCCAGAACAGTTCTTATTTTGCACATTTAAATAAGGGATGTGGCACTACAGTCAGTGTGTGGCCCTGAACACCCACCATCCTGCTTAACTGAGTGTTTTCTCTGCTCCCAGCTTATTTATGAACCCCTGTAAAATGTGGTTCTGCTCAGCTTCAGCTGTTCTCTGGTGTCTACACAGGAGGTCTGTGAGTCTGATTTGGGTGAAAAATGCTCAGATGTGGTTTTACATGCCCTTTAAAAACCTTTTCTGGTGAGCTCATGAATCATTTAAGGAGAAATAAAACCAGTGATGGCAGCAGATCTGCTGTGATTGGCTGCTTTACGGCCCACATGTTACATGAAGACTTCATACTTATTTATGTTGAGTTTAGGACTGCTGGCATTGGTCTGTTCCTCTGTGCAGGTTTGTCCTAAAGTCTGAACACGTCCTCTGACCTCTGCCGAACTTACTCGGATTAACAGATCCACGATGAGCTCGTGGCCCTCCGTGGCTGCCACGTGCAGAGGGGTCCGGTCCACCTTGGTTCGGGCATCCTTGCTGACGCCGGCTCTGAGCAGCACCTCGGCTGTGGAGCAGTGACCGTACTGAGCTGCCAGGTGCAGCGGTGAGGTTCCCAGCTAAAGCACACAAACACAGATCCTCATCACACAGCACAGAACCGGAGCATTTGGACGTACATTAGACTTAAAACTGAATAAAGAGAAATAGCCTGATGTCCTGAACCGTTTTAACCACCGTCTTATTAATTATAAACCAAAAGTGTGTCTTCTAGCAGAACTCAGACAAGCTGACATTAATGACACCATTCAGAGAGACAATCAGCAGCTCAGCAGCTGGTCCACAGTGGAGCAGTTAACCTCTTTAATGAACAGGAGAGTGTCAGAGAGTACTCCCACCATTAGGTAGGTGGTCATAATGCTCTGATATGATTTGTATTATTAATGTTTTACCCAGTCGGTGGTGAAAGGAGCTCCATTTGCCATCAGTGTCCGAACTTCTTCATCCTCTCCATTTCGAGCAGCTTCTAAAAGCCGCTTCCCCAAGTCCACCAAGGACATCTGAAACACACACATAGGACCTTAAACCCCCAAAGTCCAGCATTAAACCCCCCCCAAAGTCCAGCATTAAAACCCAAGACCAGGAAGTTAAATTTTTTTCTCTAGTGCGTCAGATTCCCAATAAGTCGTTGTGATAACACTTTGAGGTATGGTTGCCCTGGATTGTTACAGTTTATTTAAAGTTCTGTCTTACATTACACTTCCCCAAATGTTAAAGCTTAAGACATTTTTAATTATGTAGACCACAAAAAATAAATCAATACACTGATGCTCTTAAAAATTGCACTTTTCAAAACTGGGACTTTGACATTAAAATAATTTATGTTTTAGCCCTGGTATAAAGTGTTTTTAAGAATTGATATTGTCACCTGAGGATCATTTTTAAAATACCATTATACTTTCGAAATTGCCCAAAACACCAGACAAACCACATAAAAGTCCACATTTAGAAACAATATAGGCCATAAAATGTTGCTCATATTAAACACTCATTTACAAGTTTAAAAAAAAAATCCATTATAAAATTGACAATAGAATAACAACAATCAAATTAAATAACAAAGCCCATGTAAAGGTAACATGTAATAAATTCATCTGCACACATACAGAATCATTAAATATGTTTAGTTAGAACGACCAGCAGATCGAGTTAAAAAAAAAAAGATCAGAAGCAGAAATATCGATGATTCCGTATTGATTCGCACAGCACTGCTGAGTATCGACATCGGTCTAAACATGGATCAGTTCACATGCACTCAGAAATATTTAACACAAAGCTACAAACTCGGAGGAATATTTATTATAAAACTGTCTGTATGAACTCTACAAATGTAAATAACATCTGTAGTTGTAATGTGTGTGTTTTAGTTGATAAAAAAGTGCAATAAAGCTCCGTATTAATGTGTAAATAAGAGTAAACATGCAGACTGCCCTGTTTGTCTCTCTTTAACTGTTAAAACTTAAAAATCTTATTAAAATCTAAATACTTCTCACCTTAAAGTGTCCAGACGTTTTTAATGAAGCTCTTTCACCTTTTCTGCTGTAGCGAATGTTTGTAAATATGCTTGTTTTTGTGTTTGAGTTTCAAATTTTCTGACTTTTTAAAAACTCACCACCGAAACTACTGCGATTCTTCTTCGTCAGCTCGCAGAGCGGCAGGCAAACCGCCGCAGCGCTGCCTTATCGCCCCATGCCGGCCAAGCCAGGAACTGCAGGCTGCAACTCTGCGTATACAGTTCACTAGTGCAGCTCCAAAAATGTAAATAGATTTTTTAATCAATGTTTTTATATTTTATAATTTTATTATTTTATATTCATTACACATAAAGTAACATGTTTCAAGTCGTGTTGTCTTAATATTGATCAGTACAGCAGAATATCACTTTGTGTTATGAATATAAAATAGTTTACCTTTTTCAATTAATGAACACAAATGTTTTACCATATTCTCATTTTGATGCTCTATTATGCAGTTTATACATTTGCACAAACTCCCGTACACACATAAGACTTTATAAAAATGTGTAATTATTCATGCTAAAGCCTGTAAATGTAGTGCAATATTTAAATATTCATGTTACAGATGGTTTCTAGTCATCTCTCCTCCAGTGCCCCCAGAAATCATATTTATACAAGTTCACCACTTAGAAGTTGTTGATCAGACAAGACGTGCAGTGCTTCTTTGGTTTAGAGCTGGAGCTATAAGGTTAACGTGGCAAACAAACATTAGAGCTCAATAATCACATACATACTCCAGTCATTCATTTTTTCATACTCCAGTCATTTCTGTAAAACATCCACTCAGAGCTGATGCAGATGTGAGTGAAGGTATGACAGGTTAGTGGGTGTGGTTTAGGACACAGTCAGACTTACTGAATAAAAGCTCTGACACTTCAGACAGCAGCAGGGCTGGTAGAAGACTGATCTTACATCAGATTCACTAAAACTGACTCTACATCAGCACTTCCTGCTCCAACATGTCTGACTCAGCATTCAGCTACACAAGTTTCTGTTATTGTTCTTAGTTCACAGCAAGACTGACTGCGTCCTGAAGTACATTGGATGTTTTTAGGTGATTTTTTGGTGTGTTGGAGCTTTAAAAAAAAAGACAGGATGATAACAACTGAGCTACTTAGGTGACTATTGAGTTCTAAGGGTTGTTAGCAACAATAGCCTCAGTTAGAGTTCTAAATTAAAAAAAGCAAAACATCTTGTGAAATTATAATTTATAATAATTTATTTTTATGAATTTTGTTTTAAGATTTATTTTTTGAAAGATTTACATTTTGCACATTTTTTTTTATTTCTTTGCCAAGCAGATTATTTTCTGTATATTTAAAAGCATTAATTATTATAATTAATATAATTAGAATTATTATTATTAAAGAATCATTTTCAGCACTGTTTATGTAAACCACTTTAAACTGCCGTCATGTTTGAAAGGTGCCGTACAAATAAACTTACCTTGCCACTGTAGTGATAATGATGTGGTAGTGAAAATAGTGAACCAATGCAGGACTAGAGGACCAACACACACTGTGCTGAGCTGCTGTCTCTGACTTTACATCTACAAGACCAACAAGGCAGGTGTGTCTAATAGAGAGGATACAGTGTTTAACATCTCCAGCAGCTTTAACACACCACCACCACATCAGTGTCACTAAAAATGATCCTCCTGCTCTGTGGGGGGTCCTGACCACCTGAAGAACAGAGTCTACAGAGAAACAGATGAACTACAGGGGTTTACTCCAAACAAATGAAAGAAGTTAAGACCCTTTAAATGATGTAAATCAGTTTATTAAACTAAACATCACAAATAAAATACAGAAGAAAATCCGTTTTTGTCTTACATCCTTAATTCTGCTTCATTACAGTTGGTACTGATGTGCTTTTGACAATGATAACAGTGGGAGAGCTCCATCAGTCTACATACTGATTTAGTATCTTTACATTTCAAATGCAAATCATTTTGCACTTTATGGCACATTTTACACAGAAAAGTGAATTTACACATCAATAAAAGATCACATCTGTTTTCCTTCAGTTTACTCACTGTACTCACTGTACCAGAGCACTGAAGTCTTATGGTCATCCTGTAGGAACCTCATGCCCATATAAGGTGTTAAGCTGTTGATCTCTATGGGAAACATGAACGTAGCTTTAGTCTCCTCTGTCTCATCCTGTCATGGACTAAAATACTCCAAACCTGATAAGGCATATACAGTCATACCAGAACATTATGACCACCCCTGGTTCAGCCCGGGATGTCACGTGACAGGGTTTATTGCATGTATACATAAGTGAGCACAACAGTCAGTTGTATCCACTTCTGTCTGACCATTAACATCCTAGAATCAATAGATATGATCACTTTCTTTCTTCACATCCATCCACAATGTACTGCACACCAGCACTACCAAAACACTACGTAAATGTAGAGTTTCTATTCAGTCACTGTGCACAACATCTGCACCATTTCACATTTTTTAATGTACACAACAACGTCTGAGACACCCCAGCAACGCCTTAGCAACACCCCGGCAACACAACTGTAGTCTCTTTACATCATTTTTTTGAGCAATTGGACTACAAGTTGGCCTTTATCTGCTTGTGATATTATGCAAATATACACTGTATCAGGTTTGGACCATGACAGGATGAGATACAGGACAACTACTAAAATATTTCACATAGAGATAAACAGCTTAAGAATTCCCATGTTCTCCCCAAGTCTGCAGGGGTTTCCTCCAGAGTCTCAGGTTCAAAAACGTGGAGCTGAATCGGTTACTTTAAATTATCCTGGTGAGTGTGTGTCCAGTGATGGATTGGCATCCTTTGGCTAAAATAGTAGAATGTCTGCTCAGCGCCCAATGAAGGGGTATAAGGACTAACCATCAACCAGAAGTGCATTAAGTGGTTAAGAAGATGGATGGATGGATGGATGGACATGGGCATGACATTAATACAGGATGTCATATAACTTCAGCGCTCTATGCCGTGTTAATGTAACATTGTTATTGATGAGAAAATGCTTTTTTCATGTGTTCACCTTCCTTCAGTTCCTTCATTACAGCAGGCACTGTGACATACGAGGCTGCAGGGTTTTAAAACCATAATAATCAACAGGAAACGGCTGTGAGGGCATTCAAACGTATAGTGTGAACTGGACCGGGCCTCACAGAAGTAGGTTAAAGTCCAGTGTGTCGATGCTGGCGATGGGCTCTTTCCAGTAGTTGAAGGTGGAGTACTGGGACAGATCATCATCCTCGTCCACCTCCTTCATGGAGCTTTTGGTGGCTTTCCCGAACTGACCGCTCTTGGGTTTGGGATCTGAAAGGCCCAGGTCCTCCAGCTCAGCCAGGTCCAGAGACGGGATTGGCTGCCTCCAGAACAGGAAGGAGTCAAACTGGCTGTTTATCACCTCCAGCATGATGATTCTGTTTTAAATCAGTTAAAAATCATAATTTCAAAATAAGGTATTGATGTACCTGAAAATAATGACTCAATATCTCAGAATAATGAGTTAACATGTCATCAATGGCTTAGTATCTTAAACTAATGAGTTAAAATATCTGAATAATGAGTTAATTTAAGAATAATGGCTCAGCATCTCAAATATATGAATGTAATTAAAATATCTCATAAAGAGAAAACCGTTCACTAAACAGTAAACAGAACCGTATTCAGTGCTGGATGTTGTGAATGTGACGGTAAATGGTGTAAATGCTCCTCAGACAGGAGATGCTAAATGCGGCAGAAAAATCCTGCAGAGATTCTTTTTTTAGCCCACCCGTATTCAGACAGGCCGCTCTAAGACATACTGTCTGTTTAACCAATCGCTGCGCGAGACGCCGGAACTCGCCAGCCAATGCCAGCGCAGCGAGGGCGGGACATGCCTGGAAACAGGTGAATAAAAAAAGCGCTGGACTAGAGCCTCGTGGTTTAGCGTTTTTCTCACATAATGAACAGAAATATCAGCTCACAGCGGGCTTACACTGTTATTACTACGTTATCTTACATATATGAGGCTGAAACGGGCAAATAATCAACATAAACACGATACTACGGCTTAATTAGTAGCAGCAGCCTTATTTGGATTGAGAGCTAATTATAACTGAAGGTCTGCCAGGCTGATAAAATAACCCACATTTCTATTCTAAGACAGTCAAGCACAAGTAAACAGGCCCCGACTGAACCTACACATATATATATACACACAACATAAAGAGCATCAGTGACTGCTTATATTAAAGCCAATTAGACTATATTAGTTTATTTATTATTATTATTATTATTATTATTATTATTATTATTATTATTACCTTTATCAGACTTGTAGAAGAATAAAAACACAGCCTTGTCTTTGTGATGGTGTTCTTGCCGGCTACCACACCCAGATACTGAAGTGAAGGATCTCTTCTCTCTGCCTCCTCCTCCTCAGCTCACAGCTGCACTAATCCTCCGCGACGGCAGATGGCGCTGTTGACTTATTAAAAGACCGGAAGTTTCCATATTAGTGGTAGAAACACCGCCCCCTGCTGTTTGCCTTCAAACGGTTTAGTATTTTATATTTTATTCTTATGTGTTTATATTTTAGACGAAATATTCTTTACAATCAAATACGATACATTATATAATGCACACTGAAAAAGTAATAATGTGAACAGTAGAGGGCTGTTAAAGGTTAAGGGTCTCAAAACACATGTTGACTGTTGGACTGGTTGGGGGCTTTTTATTCGAGATGTTTAAATGTTTATAAGTGGAGCTCTTAGGTTAAGCTGAGGAGTCACTTCAGAATATTAACATTTCTGTATGAAGTGTTTGCCAAACACAAATTATGCAGCAACAAAATCTGTATTTTTGTCTTCTATGAGACTCATGCACGGGGTGAGAGACGGTCCCCATCATGGATGTTAACTTGGCCAACATCCTCCTTTCTCCCATCACCTGCACCCGGTCATGGGGACATCCCAGCACAGAGTGAGCTCCTGAATCAGTTTCTCTAATCTCCTCCTGTCTGTGGTGGAGATGCTGCTGCCCTAGCACACCACTCCATAAAAGATGATTGAAGCCACCACATTATAACAGGTCCTCAGGAGTGGTCCCTGTACTTCAAATGACCTCAGCCTCCTGAGTCTGCTCTGACATTTTCTTTAAAGTACAGCAGTGTTATCTGCCCAGTCCAGTAAACTGACCTTCATATCACTGATGAATTAAGACAAGGAAAGTGTCACTGATCACTTGAGAACACTCTGAGTCTATTAGGTAGGTGGACATAATATTCTGGCATGACTGAGTATTTTAAAATTAGTTTTAATTTTGGATGGCATTGTGAGAAGCAGCACATGTTATTAAACTTTACGTCTGTGTATAAGGAACAGCGTGTAGAGCTGCAGATACGGTGTAACCTGATATGGCACTGAAGTCATTAGCTGCACATTACAGAATTCAGCCTTTGTAAGGTCACCCATTACTGACACAGTATAATCTTAGTTATCTGGAGAGATGGCGCTCTATCCAGTACCTCTAGGATGAGCTGGAGTGTCCAGAACGAATCATCCCACATCACTTTCCAGATTTCAGCTCTGGAGACTACATCAGATCATCAGTTTCTTTGGTTTAAGTGTTTATAGCTCTGAGCTTGGGTTTGAGTTCTGGATGGAGTTTGTTCTCCGTGTGTCTGCGAGGGTTTCCTCCAGAGTCACCAGTAACTACTGACATTTCACTAACTGCCAAATAAAAGTATTCCAATCAGCTGGTTCTGTTGTAGGAGTCAAAATTGGACTTTGGAGGCTGTGGCAGAACAAAGGCCATCTTGGACCTCAATTCCTCAAACACACAGTAGCCTGTGTTAAAGAGCGATGTGAGACCTTTCTGATGCACACTAATATAATGGTTTTAAAGTGCCACTGAGTAAGTTTATGTCACTATTGGAGCTAAAATCTAAGCAAATGTACTTAGTTTGATTAAATGTTGACTCTTCCTCTTCCTCTTGCTGACCTTTAAGTATTTTCAGTGGTTGTGCAGGTCTGGAGACTGGGCTGAACATTAGGAGTGGACTCAAAGCTGTATATGTAAAATCCCCTGACCTGCAGTTTCACCACCGTCCAGCAGAGGCCGCCCCATCCAGCTCCTTTAATATGAAGCTTTGCTTAAGACGTGCTGTTCACTTTTTGTTTTTATTTTTTAAAATAAAAACACTCCTGCAGTCTGATATTTGATTTATTTTCTGTTCCTGTCTGAAACGTCACGCTGTTGTTTACAATAGCAAACACTTGCGTCATTGTTTACAAACAGCTCTACCGGAAGTGAGACAAACAAAAACAAGCTGAGCTGTGAGACCTGCTCCGAGAGGCTGCTTTAACAACTCGCTTGTTTTTTTTTTAATAAATTCACCAAATAAAGTGTTTTATCAGAGTGTGGACTGTTCAGCAGACAGCAGAGTCTGACACCAGCCTGGGACTGCAGTCTGTCGGTGAGTTTTTGGAGTTAAAAGTGCTGATTAAAGAGCTGCAGCTCACTTAGCTTAGCATAGTCAGCTAATGTGAGGAGAAAGTTTACTGAAACAGCGCTTTACTCTCATTTATTCACATATTTGTCTGCTCTTTTCACTCTTGAAAGAGATTTAAAAGGGTTTTTAGCTTCTTTTACTAGCTGTGAGCTCCTGTCAGAGAACAAAAAGAGATGAAAGCTGTGATATTTATCATCTGTGAACATTACTGAGTTATAATGTTATTTTATTACTGAACAGAAGCTCATTACTGACATGTACAACAATAAACACAGCAGCTAATGATAGTTTTATCATCATTCAGTCAAATACTTATATTATTATCACCAAATAACATGATAATAACTCAGGATCTCAAAATAATGACTTAGTAGCTCAAAATAATGGCTTAGTATCTCAAACGAATGACTTAGTATAACAAAGTAACGACTTAGACTCTCAAAATAACAATTTAGTGTCTCAGTGTAACAACTTATCTCAGAATAATGGCAGTATCTCAAAAATAATAATTTAGTATCTCAAAATAAACATAACAGTATATATTATGTCATACTTCCTGTGTCATGATGTGTATCGTGTTGACATGTACTGACTCAGGTGACTCAGACTCAGCTTTATTGTCATTTAAACCACATAACGTGATGGTACCAAATATAGTTTCTTAAGCTTGGTGTGTAGTGTGAATAAAATGAGAATAAACTAAGATGACTAACAAAATTAAGATAAAAATATCAAAGTATTTACATTATAAATAAAATAAAGTATTGCACAGTGTACTGCAGCAGCAACGTCTTAGTATGTTAAGGGTCTAAATTAGAGCAGCAGAAACATAGAGACCGTGTTGAGTATAGTGTTTATACAGAGAACAGAGTCAGTGTGTGGGGTGGAACAAACTGTTTCTCAGTCTGGATGCTTTTGCCTGGGTGCTGTGCAGCCTTCTTCCAGAGGGAAGAGAGGTGAAAAGTTCAAGTGCAGGGTGGGTGGGCTCACCGAGGATGCAAGTGGCTCTTTCTCTGCATCTGGTGATATAAATGTCATCGATGACAGTTCTACTTTACATTTGTCTGATGTTGTGAAATACCCTCCTGCTCTGTGTTAAACCCCGAGGCGGTGGTGTAATTGTGTGTATTTGCTTCTTTTGTTTCAGACAGCAGAGCCTGTCCGTTCCTCGGTTTGGTCTCGACTCACCTCGGACATGCTGCCTCACTCTGCTGTGATAACGGACGAGCGGTCCAAATAAGCCAAATAGGTTTGCTTTGCAAATCGTTTTTATTAGATACTCGCAATTATTCTCATTCCAAAGTAATCTCCCGCCCTGTGTCTGTTTACCTTTTTGTACTGGCTTTTAAACGACGGTGAAAAGGCCAAGCCTGCATGCTCATTCCTGCTCAGGATGACTCAGGACATCAGCAGCCCACGGAGCAGAAAACATCTCTAGGTTCATGCAACTCTTTGCTGATGATTTTATTCTAAGGAAATGTTGCCACATAACTCCTTGTGGTTTTTATGTTATTGTGCTTGAAAGCATGTGCTAAGTGAATGTGTCGTTGGGAACGGATGGAGGAGAAGGCTAAACACTAATGAATTCAGTCTCAGGAACGTGAAGGAACCTTACACTGCCAGATACAGCTGAAGGGCTTTTTCAGAAAGACCGAGTCCATTAATAGTGTGTATACATACATATTATTGCCTTATTTTCTTCTTAGAACCGTAGAACCAGACCTCTGTCAGGCAATGGCAGGTTTATCCTCAGATACAGTCGATGGAAAAGTTCTGGCAGTTTGTGAAGAAGTGTCCAAGCTTCAGGATGATAAAGTGGGCGCACACACAAACGAGGACAGCGCCACCAGACAGGAGAGGACAGATAAAACGCTATCATGCCAGCAGATGCCCACAAGTCCAACTTACACCACTTCCTCAGATAACACCGAGGTCAGTGCCAGTCCAGTGGCAGCGAAGAGCCTTTCTGAAAGAGACGACTCCGAGGTGACCAACAGCCAGTCCTCTATGATCAGCTTGTTGGAGGAAACGCCTTCGATTTCCACCACCATGAACGTCTCTGAAGAGAACGGCCTGTCCATGGACGAATCCCTGACCTCCACAAAGTCTGACCCGGCCTTGTCTCTGAGCGATGTTCAGAGCGTTGAGTTGGCTGAAGCCGCGGTTCCTTCGCCCACCGATGACGTGATGGGTGCTGAGATGGCTCAGGCCGCGGCTCCGGGGCCGTCGCTGGCCGTGCAGTCGTATTACCTGGTGAAGTGGATCACCTGGAAGGAGAAGAAGACCCCCATCATCACGCAGAGCGAGAACGGCCCCTGTCCTCTGCTCGCCATCATGAACATCCTCTTCCTGCGATGGAAGGTAAGAGATCTTCTCCTGGAGAACTTTGATTTTGATCGTTGGATCGAACTTTCATTTGAGCGTTCTGTTGGAGAACATTTATTTATCTGAGTTCTCTGTTGGAGAACTTTTACTAAATATCTAAATATTCTAATGGAGCTGGTGTAAAGACATAACAGGTACAGTGAGAGTCTGTGAACCCTTCAGAATGTTCTATATTTCTGTATAAATGTGACCTAAAACATCATCAGATGTTCACACAAGTCCTAACAGTAGACAAAGAGAACCCAGTTAAACTAATGAGACACAAATATTAGACTCATCATTTATTTATTGAGGAAAATGGTCCAATATGACATATTTGTGAGAGACAAAAGTATGAGGACCTCTGCTTTCAGTATCTGCTGTGACCCCCCTTTACAGCCATAACTGTAACTAAACGTTTCTGTAACTGTTCTTTAAACGTTCTTTAGTAGAACCACTTGTGTGTTTAGGGTCGTTGTCTTGCTGCATGACCCACCTTCTCTTGAGACTCAGTTGATGGACAGATGTCCTGACATGTTCTTTAGAATTCTCTGATATAATTCACAATTCATTGTTCATCAGTGATGACAAGCCGTCCTGCAGCAAAACAGACCCAAACCTGATACCACCACCATGTTTCACAGATGAGATAAGGTTCTTATGCTGAATGCAGTGTTTTCCTTTCTCCAAACATAACACTTTTCATTTAAACCTAAAAGTTCTGTTTTGGTCTCATCCGTCCTCGAAACATTCTTCTAATAGTCTTCTGGCTCGTCCACGTGATCTTTAACAAACTGCAGACAAGCAGCAATGTTCTTTTTGGAGAGCAGTGACTTTCTCCTTACAACCCTGTCATGCACACCATTGTGGTTCAGTGTTCTCCTGATGGTGGACTCAT
>BRDA01007347.1:0-62473 GCA_036984385.1 Crenuchus spilurus
AATTATCAATTTGCGCTGTTCATCACCATACATACGTAACGTTATGTTTACGTTATGTGAAACTTTAGTCTCACAAGCCAGACGGTAGCTGATTTTCACTTTACTTCATAAACAACTACTAGCTTGGTTCTCACATAGTAACTTATAAAGCAAATGGTTTATGAATTGTGTAATGGCTTACACAGCTGGTATAGTTGTATCTAGCTGTTATGTAAGGCTCACTGTCTTGTGAGTCTCTAGGAGGTTAGTCTGTTCATAACCTAGCCTTTAATGAGATTAGTGAAGAGGTTTTGGGCTGATAACAAACCGGTTATACAAACAAAACATGATTTTTTTTTACTTTTGTTTACAATGACTGCCAGATACAGCCTGATAATGACGAAGACGTTATCTGTAAGAACAACAGATTGATATACTACATAGTGTGCTGTCTGCATGTCAGTCTGGCTAGCTCAATGTTACTTTAGTTCAATCAGGTAGCACTTTTTGGCATTTAAGATTAATGGTGTGCTCTGATTGGCTGATTGAATAGTGCAATGTGATTGGCTGGTTTAATCCAATACTGATTAGCTGGATGACATAGTAACCTAGTGTAATATTCTAGTATTTTGACTGCACAGAATTTGCACCTGGGGGTTATTCCACAAAGCAATTTCTCAGTTTAGCCAGCTAACTTAAGTCCAAAGACAGAGCAGCAGGACAATTCTGAACATCAGACTTAAGCTTTCTGGTTAACTTAGAAATCCTGCTTTTGTGGAACAGTCTCCTGAGGGAAACTTCCTCTTGACACATTCTGCCTCTCCTCACTACATAAATATTTTGCAGTTTTGTTCTTGAACTTAATGAAAGGAAAGTGAATAACTTTAGGAGTCCAAAAAAATTATAGTTGTCTGTCTGGGTTCCAGTGATCATGAAAAATATCACATCCATGTCAAAAATTAGAATATTGTGAAAAAGTTAATTGTTAATTTTTGAAATACACCAGTTTAGAAGTTCCCCACCCCTGTATAACAATGTACTGACTGCTAACAGGTCACAACTCACACTTGGGAAAGACTTATTTTTAAACTACTGCAATAGCTTTTGGAGTTAATGGATTATCCAACCTATTCTGAGAATAATGAGATAAACCCACTGCTGTAATGGACATAAAGCTTGTCAGCAGATGGAAGCATGAAGTGCTCTAAATGTCCTAGTTAGATGGCTGTGCTGACTTTGGACTTGATATAATACAGTGGATTAACCAGCAGATGCCATGGCTCCCCAAACCATGACTGATTGTGGAAATTTCACACTAGACCTCAAGCAGCTTGGATTATGTCTCTCCACTCTTCCTCCAGAGTCTGAACCTTAATTTCCAAATGAAATGCAAAATTTACTTTCGGTGATGGATTGGGGAGCCATGTCATCTGCTGGTGTTGGTCCACCATGGACCAACCAAAATTTTTTGAATTGGTCTTGTATAATATTCTAATTTTTGAGAGACTGACTTTTCAATTATATTTAATTTGACAAATCAATTTTGGCATCTAAAAAATTTGAACTAGAAAAGGCTTCAAATGTGTCACGTTATGTGTAATGAATTTAACATATTACAGAATTAGGAATATGATTTTTTTCTTTTGATTAATAAAAAGAAAAGGAAGTTTTCCCTGAAAATATTTGACAGAAAAATGTATTTTACGTTACATAGTAATAACGTTTAAAAAGCTGTAGTTTCTCAGTTGCTCTTAAACTGTCAGAGCCTCTACATGTGTAGTAACAGCCAAAGGGAAGTGGTGAGGGAATTTAAGTAAAGGAAATGGTGGTTTCACTGCACTGAAGTGAGATTTTAAATGAGTAGTAGTTTATATTTATGCCATTTGGCAGACACTCTTATCCAGAGTAACGTACAAGTGTTTTGCGTTCATTTAGAGAATCATCTCAGCTAGTACAGACAGGTTAGAGTCCAAACTACTCTTCAATTCAGACACTGGTAGAACAAAATCATCACTAATACATAGAAAGATATACAACATAAGAGCATTACAATAAGAGTTACAATCTAGTGCTCCACAAATTTGCTGCATATGTCAAAAGAATGTTCCCCTTTTTTTCTGTCAAGTACATCTGAAAAACTGGTGAGAACAGACTCACTACAGATGATCAACAATACTTAGTTTGGTCAATGAAATCAAGTCCTTTTAGGGGTAAGAGACTGATTTATTGGGACTGAAGCTCAGCAGGTGATCACCACTGACATGCGATATTATGTTTAACAGATACAGATATTTAAAGTAACTTTTGTGCCGACAGTACGGCTACTTTTACAGACAGAAAAAGCAATTTTCCAGTTCTCACTCACACACACACACACACACACACACACAAACTAAAGGCAATCGTTCTTCAGGCTTATGAAGATCGTGAGGGATATGCAGCAGCTGGAGTGGTTTATGTCCCAGAAATTCTTAAGAGCTCTTCTTCTCTTCAAATATGATGTTTGCTGTGGCTCTCTTGGCTGTAAAGAAAGAGAAAAAAAACACGTAACTGAAAGACGGACCAAAGCTCAGCCATCAGCATAAAATACACACCAGTGCATATCAAAAATTAGAATTTAATACAAGGTACTCGTTCTCATTTTATATTCATTACAGATTAAATGACAATTTCAAATGTTTTTAATGTTGATGCTGTTTGAACAGTAATCTACTCAAACCCCAAATCAAATATTTTAATAACTTGAGATTCTCGATTTCTGATTTTCATGAGTCAAACTGATCAACAGTAAAACAAAACAGCTTTAAATGTCACGTAATGAATATAAAACATGGAGCCAGTGTGGATCAGATTTACTGTTCCAGCACATCCCACAGATGCTTGGATTGAGATCTCCGACTGAATCTTTGTACCTTGCAAGAGCATAAGCCTTGCTGCTTCAGAGATGTTCCTCTCAGTTGTTTGCAGAACTCTTTGGCTCTTGTCAATACATCATCTCAGGGCGTTTTCACCCAACACTATTTGGTCCGGTTAAAAAGGACTCTGGTTTGTTTGCTCCCTTGGTACGATTTGTTTCGTCTGGTATGAAAACAGTAATGAAATTCTGGTGCGGATCAAATTAACCATACTGAGACCAGCGATAGGTGGTCACGGTCCGGTCCCAAACTAACTCGAATGCGGTTCGCTTGTGATGAGAATGTGACCCGACCCAACTGTGGTGTAACTCCACAAGTTTGAGTTCAACGAAGAGCCGGTTAGGATAAAACTACTGTACTGTAACTGCTGTCATGCGTCGCTAACCCACCACATAGACTGTGTCTCATATGAGAGCTCTCAAGACAGTTCAACACCGGGAATGGAGCCGTGGCTCGGAACAGGCGAGTGACACGTGGCAGCTGTGAAACAGTAGGTGAACGCCGCGTGGCAACAGCAAGAGGGCAGCGACTGATTTTGCTCTGCTGCTCTAGTGTTTACTTTCTTGTTCCTGAGCCAGACAGCTGTGACCAATCAGAGGAGACAATGTGTTCATGTGGTTTGTGACTGTGTGAAAACAAACCAAATAGCTAGTTAAGTTAAATAAACTCATTCTGATTTGGACCAGAGAAATTAACTACCAGTGACAACGGCCTCAGAGTATCTTGATACTATGAGCACCAATGTTCTCCTACAGTGTAATATGTCCGAGACCTTCACATGCACTGTGATTACAATGTTATCCACTTCATCTGTGAGCAGTATTAATGCTGCTGATCAATAGACATGACTCTTTCAATATGGTCTTTAGGTCATCTATCATTGTAGGGTTTAAGACCCAAATAAAAGCATTTTAAAAATATTATTAAAAAAATATTTTAAAACTTTGAAAGTACAGTAAAAAAATTTTTGGGCTACAACGGATATTACATTTAGTTTTCAGAATAAAATTTGTTGCCTCTTTGATTTATTTACCATTTTAAAATGTTGCCTACAAAAGCAGAAAAGATGCCATCCTGTGAACTAAACACAATTACAGGAATAACGAGGGCTATTTTAGTTTAAAGCCCATTAAAACATTACAGGGCTTGATATGGACAGTTCACGTATCATGAGTTTCATGCATGGTGATCAGTATAAACATAATTAAGCAACATTAGTATTATCAAATTCAAATTATCAAAGTATTAATATTATCAAATTATCAAAATCTATATGAAGCTCAGTTTAATTCTTTAAAAAAAAAAAAAAAAACGATGCTCTGAGAAGTGCACAGATGTCCTTTAATACACATGTGATGCAAGTGACAGTCTGGATGAGTGGAGCAGTGAAAATAAAAAAACAGCCTACAGGCAAAACAAAATCCCACATGACTGATCAGAGCCCTTCCTTGTCTGTACTGTTCAACACAGAAGCCAAAACAGATCAGCACTGTTACAGAAGACATGATGCTTTTTTACCTTCATCTCTAATCTTGTCTGTAGCCTCTGATGCTTTATCTTTGATGTTCTTCACTACATCATCAATCTTTCCCTCGTTCCTCAAGAAGAAAGGACGGATGATGCGTGTGTAGATCAGGATGGAGCCGTTAGAGGGAGTTGGGGCCATGCACCAAACCAGGAAGGCACACTGAAAGCACACCAAAAGCAAAACATAAGGACCATGTCTAGAACAGCATTTCCAAAAACTACAACATCATGAAAAAGTTCATTTGTGTTCATAATTAACTCAAAATGTAAACAGTCATTTTATATAAAAATTCTTTACATCATTAAAGTTAAGTTTCAAGATTTTATTGTTTTAATGTTGATACAGCTTGACTAGTAATTTACTCAAAGCTATAAGCTACAAGTCCTACTGTTTACAACAGAAACAAAAAAGGCTTGAAATGACACTTCAAACATAGTGAATATTTACCATTTTGAATTAAATTATGAACAACTAATTTTTCCACAATATTGTGATTTTGTGTTTATGGACCTGTAGAATTATGACAGTCATCATCAGTTAACATTTTAACTGATAATTAACAAGGAGTTTGCTGACTTTTGTTAATCTTTTCTTACTGTGAGATAAATTAAGTTAGAAATAAAATTTTTTATATAAATCCATCCATCTATTATCACACCCACTTAATCCTCATCAGGGTCACAGTTTATTTATAAAAAAATAAAATTCTTAAACAGTCACCTATTCTAATAACTTTCATCAAGTTACATATTATAAGAAAAGTAAGAAGCAACGTCACATAATTTAGGCCATAAACTGAAACAACAAAGAAAGAAAAATTAGGTGATTGCATGTTTTCAGGACAAATCTGCCAATTCTGATCATGCGTTCCTAACAGCAGTTAATAACCTTGTTTACAGAACAGCAGCTCAAATAAACAAACTAAAACAAAGTCTAAAACTCACAACAGCTCAAATAAACAAACATTACTCACTGCTGCCCCCTAAAGGTCAAGTCAGAAGACAGAGCTTTTGTTGTAATACCTATAATGTGTCCCAAAAAATGTGTTCTCTGATTTATTTTATTTATTTATTTATAATAATCTCAATTATGAGAATTTTACTGAGCAGATTAATCTAATGCCTGCAAGTGAGTCTGCATTAAAAGCATTCTGGTTCAACAAGTAAACTAAATGTTTACAGAGGATGTTATTGAATTATCTGCTGTCGTCATTGTAGCTTTATCAGTACAATGTTTTATCTGCATTGGATACATTTCATTTAGCCCATAAGCCTGGAGCTTTTTGAGCCTGTGTGCAAGACCTTATTATATACAGACGTAGAATTTGGTCAAAACGCTCCCACCAAAACCAAATGATTTTACACAGATATCTTATTGACATTTTTGCACATTTTTCCTCTTGACTGAGCATGGCTCTTTCTTTCAGTTTTATACAAAAACTCTTACAGCTTTAAGAAATTGCGACAAGCCTAGTCTGAATCATATGATTTCACATTTTGAGCACATTAGGATTATAATGTGTTATGCACTTCTATATAATAATGACATTAAACCTAATGCTTTCTCTAATTCACAAACATAATTCTGAATTAAGGAGAGAACATGTCTGAAGTACCCAAACGTAGCCTAAGGACACTATACCACACTGTAAACAGGAACTCTATTGTGAGACAGCATTGAGCTAAAGGACTTTTCTGCATTTTTTATCCTGCATGACTGAAATAATCTGGTTTGATTTTCCTCAGTACCTCCATTCTGCACACTCATTTCAACACTGTACCACAACCTCCTGCTGTTGTGTTTACTTTAAAGGCGGGGGAAATAAATCAATTGTCTTAAGGACTCAGCCCAGTCAAACACTCTTATTATGCCATCCTGACAAACAAACATATGTTACTATTGACAACAACATATCAAAACATCAAAGCGTCTCAGCACAGGCAAACATTTATCTTTTAGATCAGCATTTCTAGCACAGTCATACCACACATGCTATTCTGAAACAGTGTGTGTGTTATACATATATATCTCATATACACATATATGAGATATGTATTACAGGCAATTTATAGAAACCCGGCATTCTACAGAATACCTAGGCAATGTATACAACCCCTGTTGTTTTTAGGCAAGGTATGAAATATCTGCGTTATTGTACATGTGTGTTATACATATATATCTCATATACACATATATATGTATATGTACATGTGTATGTGTGTATATGTACAATATACAGCAGCACCTCAAAAAATGAGAATACCATCGAAAAGTTAATTTACTTCAGTAATTCAATTCTGTTCAAGTGAAACTCTAAGATATTACCTGGTTTAATAACCACAGTATCATTGTGCTTGACTGGCCAGCACACTCACCTGACCTAAACCCCACAGAGAGTGAGTCTATGAGAGGGAGTCTATGAGCTATTGCCAAGAGGAAGATGAGAGATACCAGACCAAACAATGCAGACAAGCTGAAGGTCGCTATCGAAACAACCTGGGCTTCCATACCACCTCAACAGTGGTGCAGGCTGATCACCTCCATGCCATGCCACATTGATGCAGCAATTCATGCAAAAGGAGCCTCGACACCGAGTGCATATACTTTACAGTAGAATAAATTTTATGCATTAAAAATATATTTTTGAATTGGTCTTATAAAATATTTTTTGAGATACTGACTTTTGGGTTTTCACTGGCTGTCGGCCATAATCATCAACATTAAATGAAATAAATACTTGAAATAGACACTCTGTGTGCAATTAATCTATTATAATACATGAGTTTCACTTTCTGAATTAAATTACTGAAACTTGATGATATTCTATTTTTTTTTCAGGGTTCATACACCTTTTACAGGGTAAAATTCACGCACTTTTCAAGGCCCATTTTCAAGTTTTTCCAGCACCATTCAGCTGTGGTAAATTACTGATAACGGTGATCTCAAAACTGCAATTCAGCGATAATCAATATATCGTAAAACAATTCTCCACACTCCACAAAAAAAATACTTCCAAGTAAGTAAATAGCAGGAATGATGGATTTATTGGTGTCAGTTTCACACAATTTAAATAAACATGCGTTGAAGAACATTGGTATCTTATTCATTTGACTGAACAGTTACTGTAGTACAAATCTGAAATTTGAAAGTACAATATTTGTCTTTGAAATGGAGGAGTGAAAGTCATAAGTTCAAAAAAAAATAAATACTCAAGTAAAAATACTCAAAAAATTTACTTAAGTACAGTACTCAAGTAAATGTACTCAACTACTGTCTACCACTATATTTTACACTCTGCAATTTTTTCTTTAAGCGAACTTTAGTCAGATAGTTATTTATTGTAAAATAAATGCAGTTAGAATTTCAAGCACTTTCTCCAAAATTCCACCACTTTCCAGGCCTGGAAAACAGAATGTTAAAATTCAAGCATTTTCCAGGATTTTAAGCACCCGTACAAACCCTGTTAGATGCACCTGTATGTATGTATGTATGTATGTATGTATATTTATTTAAAAATATATGTACACACAGACACACAAAGGTTTGGAATCACCCAGAATTTTCCATGACATCATCAAGTTGTTTACAGTGAGTTTTGTGTTTTTGTGCAAGACATCAGTGGACGTCATTATTGTGAATACATTAGGATGGAAGATATTAGCCCATAAACAACCTCAATAAATATTCTATACAGTAGAATAGTAAATATTAATACTAAAACAACCTCAAGAAACACTATTATCATTGAGCTAGGAAGTGCTTGTCTATAAACAACCTGGGAAATGCTACAATGGCAGTGAATATAACTATTCAGTTTGCAGTGTGCATCATGTGGCTTTATCAAATAACAATAAATATTCATCTGGATGACATTGTTCCTCATACATATTGCCAGATTAAATACAGTAATATTAATATGCCAGTGCATTGTAAACCATGATATAGAGGTAAAACGGATCTGTAATCCTTACTGCCCACAAACTTACCTTTCCTATGTAATAGAAGGGGAACCAGGACAGGAAGATATCAGCAAAGAACTCAGCCACACTGAACACACCATACACCACCCAATAGGTCAGCCACTTTGTGTCATCATCTTTGTCACTGCTCTCAATGGCTTTGATTCTGCAAATAAAAGAGTTGTGCCTTAGACAAAGTTAAAGACAGACACAGCAACAGAATTAAGATCCTGGATATGTCCAAATGTTTGTAGATACCCCTGGTAATTAAAGGAGACATATTATAACCTTTTGGACTTGTTAATGTTTAGTTAACAAGTGACCTGAGTACCTGGTACCTTGGAGTCAGATTAGCCTGTTTGATGTGTTTCTAAAACCTGTCTCAAGGATGACTGAATTAAGGAGGCTGTGCAAGGCACTGCACACCCGGCCCCACTTTCACACAGGGGACAGACATCTCTCACACACACACACAATTTAAATCATAAAATTGTATTTCTCTGATTTACTGCTTACTTCTCACTAATGTTACTCTCTGTGTGCTACTCTCTCTCAGTAGTTATTAGTGCTATAACAGTGAAATACTGACTCACGTCACACAAACACTAACCAGTAATCCATACTGATCACAGATAAACAATAATGTCAGATTAACTCAGCCTTAAATTGAAAAAAGAAACAACAACAACAACAACAACAACAGACTAAGCAGAAGTGAGCTTCTTATTCACTAGCATCTTATTCGCATTCCACCTTAAATTGTGCAGCAGTTTGTCAGGTGCTACTGAGTGATTTAGCCTAACTCTGCATTATTTAAGGTGGAATGGTGAATTCCAATACTATCACTCACGCTCTCTTGTCTCTCTCCAACACACACCTCATTTAAGGTGGAACAGAAAGTTGTAATAAGATGCTGATGAATAAAAAGTTAATTTCAGCTTCACATTCAAGACCAAAACTAAACTCACACACGTTTTTAGAGATACAGATCCAGTCTATAAAAACAACCTCACTGCCACACAGCCAACATAGCACAGCAAAAACCACAGCAGCACAAACATAATCAAACACCTTCACTGAGGTTTTACTTGATGATAAAAGCTCAAGTTCATGTTTTTGCCAACATTAGTCAGATTTTGCCATCAAAATTATTTCCATAATCCAATCATGTTTTCTGCTGTTTACAAGGTGCATCAGGCATTATTGGGCTGTGGTTGTAAATATGGCTGACCTCAGTTCAAACTCGTGGGTTGTGGTGCACTGGTAGCTAAAAGTCCTACCTGAACCAGTCAGAAAATGTCATGTTTTCAAACCCAGAAATTGGACAAAAAACTGACTGGGTTTTAATTTTACAGTTTCTGAGTTAGTAGGCACTCCAGGTACCCAAACACTGGTGTAAAAACAGAAAAAAATATATATTTTTTTAATATGTCCCCTTTAATGTATTCGGCTACTAAGTTGCACCCATTGCTGACCCAGATGTATAAATGCACACACAGCTTGTCAAGTCCCTGTAGAGAAGTACTATCAATAGAACAGTAGAGACAGTTACTCCAAGAAAAGCAATATAAACTCTTTTAAAACAGCCCTGATTTCAGAAGAAACAATGAATGAGCAGGCATCTCAATACTTTTTACTCCCTATAATATACTTTGTCATTCCTCCTGACATCAACAGCTTTTTGAATTCCAAATGTGCAAACAAGCAGATCTTTATCTTCAGGCTAATTTGCATTGCTGTGACTTGTCCATGGATTTCCAAATTTTTCTGTGAAATTAAGGACAAGTAAAGGCATAAACTTTGTACATAGTCCAGTATAAGGATATTATATGAGTATTGTTCCTATGAAAGTGTACAAACATATGGAGTCAAGTAGGAGTTGGCTTATCCGCAGCAATCTACAGCACAGCAAACCACATCTCCAACACGAGTCACAAGGGCCTTCTGTGGTTTAGCAATCGTAAGACAACATTTTACAGAATGACGTGCTCAAGACTGCTTGGTGATAAAATTAACAGCTTTTAACTTTCTTAGAAATGCTTCTTCTGTCATTCATAGAAGCACATGTAGTTAATGCTTTCTGTGCAGTACTGTGTGAATCACATTTACATGACTCGGGACTAAACTAGACTGTCATTTTCTAGATTTAATGTGCTTAGATAAGATATACATTTCCTTTAACTGTTTCCTTCAATCACTTTCTTCAGTGCCATTAGGATGATGATACATGCCAGTAAATTGACAATGTGTTTAGATTACTACATTCAAACTAGGCCAGAATAAATAAATATGATGGCCTAATAGAAGCATTTCCATATGTAACTGTCTCTTCTTTCATAGAAGGCAGTGGATTTGACACAGCTTCACTCCAAAATGCTTGGTAAAAAGCAAACAATAGGTCAAAGAAATCCCCCAGAACTACTTGACTGGAAAACATCAATTCTTATTTAACTCCAATGTGTTTAGTTAGAGTTGTGAATGAAACCGACTGATGAAATACCTGCAATACATAAAACCCCATATTTTCCAGTTTAAAAACAAGACAAGAGGACCATCCAAAGGGGAAGAGTACACGTCAAACAGCTCAAAATGTTTCTCAATAAAAAGTACTGACTATGACTTCTGGAGTACCACAAGGTTCTATCCTAGGACCTGTTTTACTCTCCTTATACACATTACTCCTTGGTTAAATTATTCCTGAAAATGACATTTCATTTCACTGTTATGCTGATGATTCGCAATTGTATCTACCTTCGATTCGAGCAAATTGTTGCTCTTTACACAGACTCAATAAGTGCATCATGGATATTAGGAATTGGATGGCTTACAGTTTCATTTAATGAAATGATAGCAAAACTGGGGTTTTATTGCTTGGTGCCACCACTTTAAGAGCATAGAGGTAAATCTGGGCTCTTCAACTCCCTTCTTAAAGCCTCAAGTAAGAACCCCCTGAGAAATTTTTTATTCACATTTAAAATTTGACAAGCAAATAAATGCAATTGTCAAGTCTTGTTTTTCCAGCTTACAATGATCTCCAGACTAAACACATTTCTTAATGACTCTAGTTTGGAGAGGGTCATCCATGCTTTTGTCACATCTAGACTGGAGTACTGTAATGCACTGTACTTTGGAATAAATGAAGCAACTCTTCACATTTACAGCTAGTCGAACAGTGCTGCCAGACTATTAAATGGTACAAAGAAAAGAGAGCACATCACCCCAGTTCTTAGCTTCCTTACATTGGCTTCCAGTGCATTACAGAATTCAGTACAACATTTTATTGATGGTTTTTAAAGTCTTGAATGGTTGCACACCTGTTTTATAAGGACATGCTTAACTTGTATGCAACTACAAGATCTCCAAGGTCATAGTCACTGTCATTCTGTCTGTCCGAAGGCACCCAAGCTCTGGAATGACTCCCAAGTGACATTAGACTTGCCCCATCTGTAACTGCTTTAAAATCCTAGCTCAAACATATTTCTATCAACAGGCTTTCGGCCGCTACTAACCTGTCGAGAGATAGACTGAAGGATTGAAGTTTGTTTTAAGTGTCTGTGTTGCAGTGACCGGAAGAGTCATTTTTATTCTTGTAAAGCACTTTGCTTTTAAATGTGCTTTAAAATTTTTATTTACTTATTTATTTACTTCACATGACATAAAAAATGCTAATTATCAATAAAATCACCAACTTATTCCACAAAAAGAAAAAAACAATACACAATATGCACCCAAATCCTCATCAACTTACACAATTAATAAAGAGAGAAATTGCTAAAGGAACTCATTAACTGCCAAATCCTCATTCATATTGGCAGGGGGAAGAAATCCAAAAAGCCTCCTTGTTTGTCCTGATGTAATCAAGATTGCCTCGTCGTGCGGGCTTATTACACTCAATACCCAAGAAAAAGAAGGAATAAATGGGGCACTTGCAACATTTCTTGCAGTAGAACTCCCATATTTGTTTAAAGGCAGAGTTCTCTCTCCCACACATCATGGGGCCTCATAAAAAAAAAATAATTCAATGTAAATGTGTGTACTGACAATTTATACAGTTTACACATTTAACACTTCAGCTACCAGCGAGATTATTAAACAACAGCAGACAAGTTCCAACTACTCTGTGTTTCCAAACTCTCAATCATAATCAATGCTAAGTCTTTAAATTTATTTTAATGATGGGTCACTTGTGAGGAAAAGGTTTAGTAGTATGTTCCTAATGTTGGTTAATTTAAGCATATAAGTGGTACAATTACCCAACCCTGAACTATATTTCCTGACTTTCCTGACTACCTTGTTTTCTTTATTGGGGTGGAAAATACAAGGCTTTGGGTGCTGGAGTTGTTCCACTGGTTGTTCTTTTGTTTCTTTGTGTGTTTAAACTAGAGTTTCCACAAGAATCAAAATTATTCAGTACTCAAACTTGAGAATCAATCATATACTCACTTTCAGTACTTTCTAATACAAATAAGTTGCATTGCATTTTGTTGACAACTGAAGACTTTTGTGTGAATTACAGAGATTACATTTAATAAAGAACAGACATGTTAGTTAAGCTGTAGAAATGTGTGTTCTGTAAGGAATTTTAGTTTATAGCCAGAGTATTGATTTGATATTCAGTATTATGATACTACACTTGGTTCTGGTACTGTGGCAAGTCTAAGCTAATATTGCTATTCAATAGTCTTATATCTAACCATTTATGAAATTTGTTCCTGGGTTGGTGCTGATAAAAGGGATGCGTGGTGGCCCCGAAACATGTGTGGTGCCCTGTAAAATCATGGTGCCCCACACACAGCACGTGATCCAAGTATGTGGAGCACCGGCCCTGTCCATGGTTCATTTTGAAACTTGACCGTGTAAGGCATCAATAAGAGTAAAAGCAGCTATGTACTTTCTGCATCAAGTGCATGATGATGCAAGGCTTGATTGTCTTTTTTAAATAATCTTTGACATTTTTCACTACACAGTAGAACCTTGACTTATGAGCTTAATTCATTCTGTGATGGAGCTTGTAACTCAGTTTGCTTGTACATCAAATTAAATTAACATTAAAATGAATTAAAATGCTATTAATCCGTTCCAGCCCCCCAAAAAAAAATCACAAATTAATATACACCAAGTGTTTTAAATAAGAAAAATTTAGTTTATAAATAAATAATAATGTATAAATACAATGCGTAATGAAAGAGAATGTAAATAAATTAACTGGTTTATTAAGTGTATTTACATTAATGGTCAGACAATCTTCTTGAGTGACGTTTGCCTTTTTTGCCACACTTTCCTTGCTTTCACTTGCAGGTTGTTTCAATAAAATCCTGCCCAAAGAGCTTTGCTTCTTCCTCCATTTCAAAATGTTTAGAAAATGAATGAGACACATTTGTTTACACAACAACAAGGCACCACCCCTTCTTCTCTGCAGTTCAGCAGTGATCTCTGTACTCATGCTCACTAGTAGGTGGCTGAATCACTTGTGATTAATTATGACATACTGAGATTAATCACAATTAAATGTTTAATTGCTTGACAGTGAGATATATATAAAAGCATACATATATGCTTTTATATATATATATACATACATATATGCTTTTTGGGTGTAAATAAAATACATACGTTTCAATACCACAAATACTCATTGTAGCATATGAGCATATTCACAGTACTGGGAATTAATTCTTATGGTTTCCATGTAACTTATGCAATTTTTCACAAATTCTATTTAGTGAATATAATTGATGGTATAAATTGATTTAAATGAACAAATTTGATCATCATCTGTCATGTTAGAAGGTTTTTTGTTTTCTAAATCATTGTATATATTTGCTGTTGAATTGGGTAACTTTTTAGATTGTGTAAGTTACAGTTTCCATTTAACAGGCACATATCAAATATTGTAGGTTGGACCTTCAGGAATGAAGTCTATGCCCAAAGTAGACCCGTGTCATACAGAGATTTGTGCCATAATGATAAAACGAATGTTTTAATAACCCAGCAAGTTTATGCACAATGGAAACCATGTAACTAACAGAATCTAAAGCACCGACTTGATTTTTGGCCAATTTTTGAAAAATATATTGTCCCAGAACCGTTTCCCAGTACTGTGGATGTGCTCATTATAATCAGAGCAGAACCAGGCCAAAAAAATTGAAAATCAAATCATATACTAAACCCACAAGTTTAAAATGTGTATTGTTACACCCCTTATCAACACAGCACCTGTAAATACACTATCTAAACTGGCACACCCAGCCCTGGTGACATTAGATCTGCAGAAATTCACAGTGTATTTAAGCCAGCCGTGCCCTGGTGCCTCTTTACAGGCCCTTACACACAGGGTGAGAGGATGACGTAGCTTTATGGCAGCAGTGGCTCATATTTCAGTCGGAGATTATCATTTTTTTACTGTTCAACATCTTGAGAGAAAAGAATGAGAGCAAAAGATGGCAACTCACGATATGTACGCAGGGTAGACAAAACCGATGAGGTTGCACAACAGAGAAGCGCCATAACCAACCACGAGGTAAACGGCAATGAAGGCGATGACAGCTGTAAAACAAGAGCAGCTTCAGCATCTCCATCAAAACACAGCTCAGATCAGGCCTGTCTGTAAAACACTGTTCATTTCTATAAAAGCTAAAACAGCAGCATGAGCGAGGCTTCAGTTAGCTGTACAGTCGAACTTCCCAGTTCCACCTTAAATCATGGGCCATGTTGCTGCACCATTTAAGGTGGAACGGAGAACTGACTCACCGTTAAGCATCGCCCTCCTAAACCAAACCCTGTCCACACAGAGCAGGAACTTCACTCACCACCAGCGATGTACATGCGTTTCACTCCTGTTTTAGCCTCTATCTTGGCCAAGACGTCGGTCACGACATTTTTCTCGTTCAGGAGCTTCTCGAATCTGTCTTTCAGAGCCTGAGCCATGCTGAGTCCTACGTGTCGGCTTTGTTCACCAAATAAACTTCATGAAAAGCAGTGAGACCTCCTCCTCCTATCGACGCTGCGTCAGATATTCGCTAGGCCTGACGTCACAGCTACACGCTCGGTCACACCCTTTCTTGTACAGAGTTGCCAGATTCGCGGTTTGCCCACGATAAGGGAAAAGAGTAATGCTGCCTGTGTGTTACCCAGTGTCACTCATCCGTCCTTATTTCACCTCCCTCAACAATTGTGGGCGTTACTTGACGATATGTATGAGCCTGATTGCATGTAGCGTTATAATGACCCTAAACATATTCGTAAATTAACACATAATGTTGGAAAATTTATACATAATGTTGGAGCGATGCTTGAATTCCCCATTCCACCTTAAAAGTGACCCATGATCAATATGCTTGGACACAGAGAAATTTGTCTTCTGCATTTAACCCATCTGTAGAGTGAAACACATATTAGTGATGTTGGGATCAGTGAGCAGCACACTTGCTTAGAGTAGTGGGCAATCCTATCCATAGCACTCAGGGAGTAGTTGGGGGAAAGGTGCCCTGCTCAATAGGGCTTCAGTTACGTTTTTGTCAGTTCAGCGGATTGAACCAGCAACCTTTTGGTCACAAGGCTGGTTTCATAACCATACATATTATTATTATTATTATTATTATTATTATTATTATTATTATTATTATTATTATTATTATTATTTACGACATGAGAGAGAAGGAAATACCTACATGATTGTAAGTTGTTGTTGTTGTTGTTGTTTTTATTAAAATATAGTGTCTACTTTTTTCATTTCTGCTCTAATTTATATTTTCCATTTCCAATGAATCTTCAAAATATTAGGAAGTCGACCTAAGCCTACAGGGGCAGCTTATAATAATAATAATAATAATAATAATAATAATAATAATAATAATAATAATAATATGTAACACTTCAAAAGTCTAAAATACAAAAGAAAATGAATGACTAAATAATATTAAAAGAAAATGCAAAAGTGACCCATACTTAAAAAATAACAATTACAGCTTCCCCAAATGTTTGTAATTGGACACTAGATTTTGGGTTAGCTTCAGCTTGTGTAGTATCTGTCAAACAATGGAGGGGTAGATTATTTGGGATCTGGCACCCCTGGCCACACCTTTTCTATACGTCTACAGCCGGTACTCACATAAAGTCAGCTTATTTTCATTCCTAGCTGGTAAAGTCTTCAAGTTAGTAAAATAATCTGTTAATAAGTTAATTTTAGAGTCCTCAACGTGAAGTTCAAATAAAAAGTGTTAATAAATCCAAGCATCAGCAATTACTTATTAAAATCACATATAATTATTGCTTCAAGCTTTAAAACAGGGAACTTTTTGGCAGTCAAGACTTGTGGCTTTTATACAGACAGTTGACGTTCACTATGCTCTACAAAGTCAGAGAAAAAAACTTAATAAATAGTTATGTTCCGCTTTTACACCCTCCATCCATCTTTGTTTCCCCTTTTGCTCCCGCTTAAGAGAGCAAGTCACTTCCGCAGAAGTATAGATATGATTGGCTGTGGATCCATGTCGATTATAATAACAGCGATATGATTGGCTAAGTCGTCGGTCTGTGCGCACTCTGCAGCGTGCTATTGGCTCATGTTCAAGTTGTCCCGCCTTCGGAATATTTTTTATAAAGTGCCGCTAATGCTAGTTAGCACAGACTGCGTCGTTACTAATGCAGAATAGCAGTTTGTCTGCTTCTGTTGTGGTTCCCCCTGATATAAAAAGCTATATTTTGAACATCCCTAATGTTGTTCCGAGGAGGGCAATATGTGTTTGTCAGGATATTTTCAATGTTAGTTAAGCAAGTGTGGTAGCTTTGCGCTGTTTTGTTTTCGTCGAACTAGTTTTGTTAGTTCGGGATGTTTTTGCCCTTAACATGGAAACAAAACGAGGGGAGATTCCCAACGGCGTATTGGACGACCTTTGCAGGTAACCTTAAGTTGGATAAGTCAGTATATGTGTTGGCTTTGTGTTCAAACTTGTTGGTAGGTGTCCTGATACTTTGCTGCCTAATAATGTGTCTTGCAAGGCATCAATGAGATAAAGACGTTTGTAACGGACTCACGTTACAAAAACACTTTCAGTAAGCATCACTACACGGCCAAAATACTGACAGCTTTCTGCTAGCTTTTAGAACATCATCTAAAACTTGGCAAACAGAGTTTTAAAATTCAGTAAACACTGGACCTACCTAGCCATCAAGGTATCAGTACATCTACATACAGATTAAGCAGCATTTTTTACACAGCAGTTTAGTTAGCCACTCTAAACCGACTCATTTAATATGAGAACATGCCCACACACGTCAGTAACATTATTTTCATAAATACATACTTCCCCAGTTTCCCAGCGTACATATCAGAATCATATTTATGTGCCAAGTATGGTGATGCTCACAAAAAATTAATTTCTGGCTGTTGGTGTTTCTCTAGTATTATATAAAAATAAATGTAATGTACATATAGTTTACAACAATCCACAATATACACAGTATACACAAACTGTGATGGGGACAAGTAATATAGACAACGTGTCAGAATTACATGATTTTGTTTCACTTAATCTAGGTTCATTATTTTCATAGACATTATCATTATTTATATTACAAGCTACATACATTCCCACAAACATTTAATGTATATACACTGCTTTACTGATTGCTGTACTGATGTAAAAAGTGTATTATAATTATTGTTTGTTTTATTTTATTCTTTATTCTCTTATTCTCTATAATATGTTCTTCTATTCTGTTTATTCTTATTCTATTAATGGAGAACTGTAACTAATTGTAATTTCCCCCTGGGATCAATAAAGTATTTCTGATTCTAATTATTCTGATTCTGAATAGACAATCACACAGATAATGTAATGTGCCTGTTTTAACTTAACTTGTGTCATATTTTAACATATTTCAATCAGTAGCTCCTTAAGTCAAGTCAAATTTATTTGTAAAGCGCTTTTTACAACTGATGTCACAAAGCAACTTTACAGGGTTAGTGCTAAAAGACACCAAAGTGTCTTTTATACAGCTCCTTGGTGTTTATAGTTCCCAAAGCAACACAACTGTGGTATAATACAAACATTTTGTTACTTCTGTATCATTTTACATAACAAAATAACTCCTTATGGCTAGAGATAGAGGTAATTAGCCTCTGTTTTTTTATTTTTCTGATATGAATTTCATAACTAAAACTTATGGAAACTTAGAGATTTTTTGCCTGTGCACTGTTTGAACAAAGATGGTTCAGAAGGATAACAGTATTATTATTCTGGTTAAGGTTATAGTTATCTAGCTGGAAAGTCCAGCTTTGTGAAACAAATTGTTACCAAGCACACTGCCTATGAACAAAATATCAATTTCAAACCCTCAAGAACTCTGTTCCCCATTGTTAGTACATTCAGTAAAGGAGCTAATGTTTATTTGAAATTTTTATGATTAGGTCTGAACTGATTGATTAAACCTTCAAAACACAGTGCCTTATTAAAAATATTAGTGTTAGAATATTGTGAAAAAGTTGATTGTACATATTTTATTTAAAAAAAGGTAAATTCTCATATTTTATGTTAAGATTAACCATCCAGAGAAACTTGCAATAGAAAATTCAATTTCATAAAGTCTGTGATATGAATCAACCATGATGTAGTTATTGCTTCTAAAAGCCAGTTTTACCAGTTATCATTTTAAATAGCATTTTGAAACTGTGTTTTGAAAGTACTTTGTAATTTGCATTGTAAGGCAAAATAGTATCCAGTGTCAACATTACATAAACTGTTGAAGATGTGTAAATGGATTATACAAGATTTTGTTTATTGACACTTTCATTCACCTGTCATGTTTGAATTGTTTCCTTACATGGTAGCATTACTGTAAGCTGTTGTCTTTCTCCTGTAGTCGCTTCATCCTCCACATCCCCAGTGAAGAAAGGGACAATGCCATCAGAGTTTGCTTCCAGATTGAACTTGCCCACTGGTTTTACCTGGACTTCTACATGCAGAATACACCAGGATTACCTCAGTGTGGGATAAGAGACTTTGCCAAGGCTGATATCCTGTTTTGTTCAGTATTACTTTCATTTAACGCTATTCCATCATGCCAAGAGTGGCCTAGTTAGTGTGATCATCCATGTGTTTGTGTGTGTATTTCCACATAGTTCCACATTTTCCTTGACTTTATTCACTTTTTAGTCACTGTCCATTCCTGCTACCACAAGGAGAGGATGTTCAGAAGGTTTTAGAGCAGTGGAAAGAGTATAAGATGGGAGTTCCTACATATGGTGCAATTATTCTGGATGAAACTCTTGACAATGTAAGACGGTTTTGTTTGAAATGAGTAATGACCGTGTTCAGTCTGGTTTAAAGTCTCGGAGTTGTAAATAGCATGTGAAAATATCCATTTTGTTGAATGTGGCAAAATTTACCTCATTAAATAAAAATCTTAGTGTTGGTTTTCCCTTTTAAATAAATAACTAAATATAGATATTTATGTAGGTATTACTGGTGCAGGGATATTTAGCAAAATCTGGATGGGGTTTTCCTAAAGGCAAAGTCAATGAAGACGAGGCACCCCATGACTGTGCTGTAAGAGAGGCAAGTTGGCGCACTGAGATTTTGTTTTCTGTTGATTTTTGAGAAGAGTTAGTTCTCAGTAATTGTTGATGGCACCGATATGATGTTAGTTAGTCTTGATTCTTGTCTTATGTTGGCTGTAGGTTTTGGAGGAGACGGGGTTTGATATCCGAAACCGCATCTGTAAAGACACATTCATTGAGCAGAAAATCACAGATCAACTGGCTCGGTTGTATATAATACCTGGGGTTCCTAAGGATACAAAGTTTAACCCCAAAACCAGGAAGGAAATAAGGGTACCGTATTGTAGGTCTATAAGAAGCCTACTAATTGGTTTCATGTTATTTCAATACATTTGGGGAGAAATAATGATTAAATAAACAGATTTTTTTTTACTTCTAATAGAACATTGAATGGTTTTCTGTTGACAAACTGCCATGTCACAGAAATGACATGACTCCTAAATCCAAGCTTGGTCTGGCTCCTAACAAGTTTTTCATGGCAATTCCTTTTATGAGGTATATCATTTTGTATCTAATTTGTTACTCGTCCTGGACAGTTTTATTGTACATTCATCAACTTTGGTGCAAAATTTATCTGCTTTTCACAGACAGCTCAGAGAATGGATAGCTAAGCATAAATTGGAATCAACAAGCAGTGATGAGGATTTTTTGTCCAATGGCAGCACTCCATGCAAACCTTTCCGGTAAGAAAACCTTCCATTCTCCTCAGCATTTTCATTTGTATTCTGAATGTTTTATTTTTATATAAATGTTTGTTACTCGGACTCTTTGTCCTGAAAGAGATGGAAGAATTTAAAAACTGCATTATTCAAAGAACATGCAGTAATGGAAATCCCACATTTGAGATTTTTGATCAACATATTGAGAACATTAAGCCTTAAACACAACAGATTAATGAAACCTAAAATCTAAATGTGACCGATCCACCTTATTAAGTAGTGAAATTGCCAGAATACCACAGTTTATTCCATTGTTTGTTCCCCTAAGCTCCAAGCCAAGACGCACACAGCTTTCGATGGAGACATCACCCGGAGATGGCTGGACAAAGCAAAAGCAGCAGAAAGCTTTTGGACAACCTGTTCAATGTGATCTTGCAGACTTTCTTAAAGTCAAGGTTGGTGTTTATACTTCTTTATGTATGTAGAATTGAGGCCAAAAGTTTACATATATCAAGGCTAAATACTTTCAGTTTATTTTCAACTCCATACTGTTCATGTCGGTGTTTATTATTTTGGTAAGTTAGTGAGGGAATATACAATGTTTTAAAATGACCAATTCAAAACATTTATTTCAGCTGTAATTCACTATATCACATTATCAGAGTGTCAGAATTTTACATAGAGCAAGATGACTACCTCATTAATCAGTCTGAGGGATTTCAGAAATTGAGGTAATGACTTTAGAAACTTCAACTGGAAAACTGATAGTTAGGAGTCAATTATTTGCATTATTGACTGTATTTAAAGAACTTTAGCTATGCTTCTTTGGCTCTTTTTCTGAAAATTGTAAATGAACCCAAAGGCAACAACAAAGGGAGCTGGAGGCATGAGATACCAAAGTAACAAACACTATTAAGAAAGTGTTACACAATCATACCATAAATGACTGTGATACAAGCCCTGACTCCAGTATCAATTTTAAAAAGCCAGACTTTGCACATGATCACTAGAACAAAGACCTAGCTTTTTGGATGAGTGTTCTCTGTTCAAACTAAACTCAGTTTTTATTATTGGCCTATTGGTATCAGTGATATGTATATAGGAAAAGGGTGAGACTTTTATTCCAAAGAACACTATCTCAACTGTGAAGTAAGCGTGTGGCAGCATTGTTGTTTTGTTGTGAAAGGGATTGGTGTACTTCAGAAAATAGATGGCATCACAAGGAGTAATATTTAGATATAATTAAGCAAAACCTTAAGGCATCAGCCTTGAAGCTGAAAGTTTGTTACATATGGGTCTTTCAGCAGGGCCATGATCCTAAGCATTCTTCCAAAGCTGTGATGAAAACGAAAACATATTGATGGCCATCACAAAGTTCTAAATGTCTAAAAAAAAAAAAAGTCCTATAATGGGGAGTCCTATCCCATAGAACATTTGTGGCCTGAACTCAAAAGGTGTGACTGAATTACTCCAGTTTTATGCAAGGCTACATATGAAGATAATGATGGTTAATTTAGCTAATAAATGAAATGTATGAACTTCTGAAATGTATAGCCTAGGTATGTGTAAACGTTTGACCTCAACTGTAATATACAGTGGTGCTTGAAAGTTTGCGAACTTTTTACAATTTTCAACTTTATGATCTGAAACCATCAGATTTTCACACAAGTCCTAAAAGTAGATAAAGAGACCCAGTTAATGGGTTCAGCAAATGAGACACAAATATTATACTTTTTATTTTATCATTTATTTTTTGAGGAAAATGATCCAATATGACATTTTTGAGTGGTAAATGTATGTAAACCTTTATATATAGAAAATTTTAAAGGATTCACAAACTTTCATTCACCACTCTACACCAATTTAAATTGACGTCTTAGGCATAAAATAAAAAATCACCATGTAAATGGTTTATGTTGGTTGATTGGAATGCTGTTAATAGAGTGTTTTAGTTTATGAACAGAATTTCTTTAGATCTCTTTAGACCAGACTTTTTGATGGTCCATCAACATTAAAATTTAGAATTGTGAATTCACATCCTGAATAATAAACTTCATGCTGACTGCATTTCAGATGTCCAGGAGAGGGCATTGTTGCTATAATGATGTGTATATTGCCAACAGTACCTTGATTTTGTATTTGATGGTCTCTCTTGTGTAATATGTATATACTACATGTTTAGTAACTTCACTTTACTGTAATCCTGAGAAGTGTCATTTGAATTTGTATAGTTACAATCAATTAGTTTCTATTATATAGTACTGGTTTTTCATTTTTTACACTGACCAGTCAAATCTTGTTAACTATGGTTCTGTACCGTGTACTTAACCTGCATGGAGAAGTTGTCTGTGGAAGCTACATTAAAAGTCTTGCTTGGATGTTCCTGCAGAACTACAATGTGAAAGGCAATGGGAAGAAGCACCAAGATTCCCCCAATATGAGGAAACGGATGAATGACCTCAGTAATCATCAGGTACAAATGCCCTTATGCATGCATTGTTTATGCTTTACCATTCATATTTAGTAATACTGAACTGCAGCTCCAATATTTTTTTTTTTTTTTTTTTTTTTTTTTTTTTTTTTTTTGTAGAAAGATGAAAAGAAACTTTTGCCCAGAAGACTGCAGGACAACTTTGATGCAGGTGATAAACACACTTAAGTATCTTTTGTGGATGCTGTTTTCTGTTGAATGGCTTTGTGTTAAATTAAGTAGCTATTTGAACCTTGTGATGTAAATTTTGTGTGACAGGTGGGCAATTAAAGGGTTTTGATATGCAGACAAAGAAGGGGATACAGACAAAATTTTGTTCACTTGCAAATTGGAATGGATTATAGTGAAAGTTCTTTAATTTTTTAAGAAACAATTTTAGCATTTTGCATTTACACACACGACTATTTCATATCCTTTGCTTCATGCTGTCAAGTGCCATGTAAAAAAAATTAGTGGTGGAAAGTTAATTTTTTCATAATTGAATTTAAAAAAGTTAAACTTACGTATTTTATATGCGTTATAGGTAAAGTGATATTTCAAGCATTTATTTGTTTTACTGTCGATCAGTAATGTATCAGTCATACAATACACTGGATTCTATCAACACACAATGCCCCACTTTATGAGCAAAAAGATATGAGCAACCATAGCCCTCTTCATCCAGCACACCATATTTTTCAGCATCTCCCCTCTGGTAGAATGTACAGGTCAGTAGTTGGCAGGACTGTAAAATTAACTGGAGTTTTTTTTCCTCCAAAGCTATGGGGTTCATAAATATACACAAACTGGGCAATTTCTTTATGTCCCGTGCTTGTACAGGTGTTTGTATATGTTGTATTGTTAGAGACATTCTATCTGTACTGAGATTCATCACACCAGCCTAAATGTGTGGCAATAAAAAGAAACTTAAAATTTTATGAAAAATCCAGAATCTCAGATTTTATGTTGACTTTGAGCACATTACTATTTGAACAGTATCAGTATTATAATAAAACAAGGCTTGACATACAGTGGTGCCTGAAAATTTGCAAACCCTTTAAAATGTTCTATTCTAAATAGTTTTATATTCTAATAGTTAAATATGCACTAGGATATTTAAACAGAATGTATCCATTCAAGTGTTTTATATGACTGTCATGGGGAGATACTACTTGTTTATTTAAATATAACAAATTTCATTAGATGTCTTTTAGTGATATTCTGTTCTTTTCCCCCTGCAGATGCAGTGAATGATGTGCATGGCTCAAATGGACAGTCAGATTCTTCCTATGGTGAATATGAGCAGATTCTCTCCTCAAAGTCTTTCCTGAGCTTCAAGTTTGACCGGGAGGCAATCATGAAATCATGCTTTGATTCCTGAAGCAATTGACGACCCTTATTTAACATTTTTCCTTTTTATATAAAGATCCACTGCACCTTGAGTAAGTGAGGCAAACTCACCAACTCAAAATACATTTGCCCTGTTCTTTGATAGAAGGGTGGTCATAGAATGGAAGCTGGACCAATATGACGTAATAAAATGAGGTACATTTGTTTGATTTCAGTTAAAGATTTATGTGTACATGATTCTGATATGTTGACAGTATTGGATTATTTTAGCTTGGAACATGGCAGTATGTTTTCAGATATGTGCACATGTCGTCATTTTGGGCTTTTAAACACATTGGGTGCACTGAGTACCAATAAGAATTCTCTGTGTAAACAGCAGTTTTATTCCTCAAGTAGTAAAGACTTTGGAATGGTAACAGTGCTCTTTGTAAAATATTTTATATGTTCACTTGCTTTAAACAAACTCGGAGCTAACATTCTTGTTTCATGCTGTTTCTGATTGTGTCAGATTCTCGTATTGATTTGTACATCAATATATTTGTTTGGAATATTGGTTTACTGTACATTCACATGCCCTTGCAGTATAAAATTCAGTGTGTACTAAGGAGCTGATTTTGTGACAAAAAACAAGCTGTAGTCTTTCATAAAATTAGCTTTCTGCTTAAACTAAAATTAGTTTTTAGAAAATGGGATATAAAGCCCCTGGGAGTTCTAGCCATTTGAGGATTTGTCGTGAATTAAAGAACTGCCTTGGTATGTAACAAGTTTCTCAGAACAGCAATTCTGAGCCACAGACACCTGCCACTACAGGTATGGTACATGCTAATGCTACAGCTATCCACAATACATTGCCTTTCATTATTTGGGATCTATCAATGTCCTACCAACATCCTTTTGTGTTCTGCCTATTCATTACTCAGATGACAGATGATCAGGCAGACTGTTGTTTTTATATTGTGTCTGCTAAACTAATGTCTCCAACATTACATTTTTAAGTGTCGTTTATATTCTTTTTTCCATTATTTTTTTAAATAGAAGCTTGTGTATTTTTAAAAAAATCATGCTTAAACTGCTGCTGGTGGAGTTTTACATTTGAGTCTCAATGATTTATCACTTGCATTTGTCTGATTTTTCTTATTGTCTCTGAATGTGGCACTGACATTTCCAAACGTGAATTGCAGTAGTGGTTGAAGATCACTTCACTATTATGCAAAGGGATTTACACTGTGCATGTTATTTTAGTGATCATTTGCTTCCTTTTTTCTTTTTTTAAAAAATAAAGATACTGTTCTCTTTGGCAGTGCTAATTTCTTACTGATCTCATTAAGAAGAGCAGACTGTTTCTCAAGGAAGCAGATCAGCATCATGGATTCTGTTGGATTTGTGTTTGTCCTTGATATGGCGAGAAGTTCACCCAGAGGAGCACTTTAGTTCACGGATGAGACAGTGAGACTTATTGTCACTATGGGGGAGTTAGAGGATATACACAAATAATATTGCTCAAAATTTGGCAAGCAAGCAAGCAAGGTAGTATTCCAATGATGTCACACAATTGTGCAGGCTACATGTTGGTTATCAAGTTAATGGAAAAAAATTAGGGTGACCATTTGGCTTATAATTCTCAGTAATAATCATAGTAAGACAACTATTAATGCACATACATGGTTGTTGTGTTCAGTGTTTGGCTACTCTACTCTCAGATGAAGGTTAATAAAACACTTCCTCTCAGCTTTGAGTTTTTAGACTAAACTACCTGCTTTATATCAGCAGAGCCATCAAGTGTTTACTGTGTCAGTAACAGCTGTCTAAACACTCCCTGGTCTTCTGACAGTGTTCGTCCATCTCAAAACATACAAATGTGAAAAAGTTAATTGTTTATAATTTAATTAAGGTTAACTCATACATTAAAATGATATTTAAAGCCTTTTTGTTCTAACGTTGATGAGTATGACTTACAGGTCAAGAAGATCAGAAATCTGGAATATTAGAATATTTAATTTAGAGTTTGATTAAATTATTCATACAGTGTCACCATTAAAAGAAAAAGGTACAAATAAATGTTTTCCACCATATTCTAATGTTTTTGAGATGCAGTAGTACCGCATGTTAAACACACTGTTTTGGAAACTGAATATACAAAATAGTGAATATACCTTTTGGGAAGAGCTTCAGGAAAAGCAGGATTGGTGATATGAGAAGTCCGATGTCTAGTCTAGTTTGTATTGTTTAAAATCAGTTTTGAGTAAAATAAATTACATTCAATGGCCATTTCATTAGGTACACATACCCTGTACCCTCTGCACTCATTGTCCTTTGTAGTTCTATGATTACAGACTGTTCTTCAATGATCAGGACCCTCAGAAAGCAGCTATTATTTGAATGGTGGATCTTTCTCAGCACTGCAGTGACACTGATGTGGTGGTGGTGTGTTAGTGTGTGTTGCTCTGGTACGAGTTGATCAGACATAGCTACACAGTGTCTTGTGGACAGCATCCTGTGACCACCAATAATGAACTAGAAGTTGATCAAAACAAACTGCGGATGAGCTACTGTCTCTGACTTTACATCTACAAGGTGGACCAACAAGGTAGATGTGTCTCAGAGTGGACAGTGAGTGAACACAGTTTATAAAATCTTCAACACCTCTGCTGTGTCTGATCCACTCATATCAGCGCAGCACACACCAATACACCACCACCACATCAGTGTCACTGCAGTGCTTAGAATGATCCACCACCCAAATAATAGCTGCTCTGTGGGGATCGTGATCACTGAAACATAGGGTAAAAGGTTAATAAAGTATACAGAGAAGCAGATGGACTACAGTCTGTAATTAAAGATAACATAGACAATGCGTTACACAACTTATGTGTATCTAATGAAGTGGCCAGTCAGTGTCTGTGTAAGTGAATAATATATTTTACATACTTTCTGTAAACTACACCAACTTAAATCACTAACAAAGACAGAAGCAGGTCCATGTGTACATAACTTTTGTTTCATATAATGTTGGAATTTTTGGAACAAAATACATTGATGCGACATTCCCTTTATCCACAAGGTTACACAGCTCACTGGGGGTCTCAATGAAATGTCTGAGCCCCAGTAGCTCACTCCAGTAGGGTGTGCAAACATACATTTTCTTAAATAAAAGCCTGGAAAAGTTTCCTGAAGTCACTTTTAAGGACTTCAGGAAACTTACAAATAGTGACTCACCAGCTGATAATGTTGCAGGGCAGCTAGATCGGATCTTGGGAGAAAGAGTAGTAATTAGAAACATGATGGAGAGCTTATATACATACACAGAGTGTCCAGTTTGCTTCTTTACCCAAACAACTTTGAATAACTTTAAAATTAATGACAATATATAGTGACCTTCTGCCTGACGCAGCGTCTTGAGCTTCGCCCCCATATCTCGTCACGTGTCAGCCATGTTTGTCTTTGTCCTTCATGTCCACGTCCCTAGTCTCGTCAAGTTCATTGTCTACACCTGCAGGAGTGTTAGTAGGATGTTTTGATACCTGGGGTTGATACCCGCTGGCAGGGGTGGTATTAGGGCCGGGCTACGGTCGACATTACTTTGCAGGCATGTACAACTCTCCTGTACCAGGGTCAGAAGCCCCGGGTGTCAAAACTTCCTACAAACACCCCTGGTTAACAAAAACAGCAGTTTGCTTCCACAACAATAAAACCACATATACTTCCTGCTCCACTCCTGTCAGCAACTGGAGCTGAATCTGATCAGATGAAGCTGCTCTTAAAGAAGAACGTTTTGAAAGCACAAATCTCAAAATCTTTGGGACTACTGCTTTAAGATACATTTGTCATGTCATGAGATGTAACGAACATATCGTATGATAATCATTTGACCTTACAAGTGATAATGATGTCTGGATGAACACTGAAATGTCTTCTTTGGTTTTTAATAGTCCTTATTAAAGGTCGTTATGAAACACTCTGAATAATAGTTTGACAGGCACAGTGGGTACACAGTAAATCTACCAGTGTTAAATCAACACTATTAGAGTTAAATTAACACTGAGAGTGTTGAATTTTGACACCCTCAGTGTTAATTTAACTCTAATAGTGTTAACACTGGCAGATTTACTGTGTAGTGCATTGCTCGGTGTGCGAGCCTGTTCAATCCCACCAATAAGAATGGAACTGAAGTGACTTGAGCAAGGCACCTAACCCCCAACTGCTCCCTGGGCACCATGTGCCCAATGTGCTCACTGCCCCTTAGATCACTAGTGTGTGTGTGTGTGTGTGTGTGTGTTTCATTTCACAGAAGGGTTAAATGCTGAGGTCAAAGTCCTCTGTGTGCAAGCACATTGGTCAGTGTGTCACTTGCACTTCACTGAACTTGACACTGCCATATTGCGGGACAGACGTCTGTTGCATCAGAAGATTTCAGTGTAATCTCTGAGTCACACTGAACTGGAAGTTACAGTCTTTCTAAATAAACCTTTTTACTGAGCAATAAGTATACTAGGCAAGGCCCCTGCAAGACATTTAACTGCAAAGCAGTGGTTTTGCTTCAGCTCAGTCAGCTGGAATGTGTTCAGGTCCATGAGAAATTGAAATGACAGAGGCAACTCATTAAAATGACTCACAGCAGAGCATGCATTAAATGAGGGATTATGAAGGTAGGTTATGGCTTATGGTCATCTTTTGCCCAAATATGTACAGCATTTATTTTTGGGCCAATCCCAGTTCTTCCCAGTTCTCTTCTATAGCTCATAAACTGTGAAAGAGTATCAGAGAATATCAGGAATGCTCATTTCCTGAAGTTTCTTCATTGCTTTTAAATCCAGATTTGCTTTGTTGGCACCAGATTGTCTCTAGATTTGATTCAATAGTTTGTAGTTGGGGTTATTTTATATGGACTGATTTGACACTTTAGTGTGTGTGTTGTTATTAGGATTTTTAATTCATTAAATAAATAAATGGCAGCACGGTGGCTTAGTGGTTAGCACGTTCGCCTCTCAACGCTGAGGTCTTGGGTTCGAGTCCACATCTGGGCGGAGTTTCCATGTTCTCCCCGTGTCTGCGTGGGTTTCCTCCGAGGACTCCGGTTTCCTCCCACGATCCAAAAACATGGAGGTCAGGTGAATTGGCAACTATAAATATTGTGTGTGTGTGTGTGTGTGTGTGTGTGTGTGTTCACCCAGCGATGGACTGGCGCCCTGTCCTGGGCTTACTTAAATAGTGTAATGCCCTGCACCCAGTGAGGGGGTAGGGGACTAACCACAACCCTGATAAGGATTAAGCAGGTGTGATAATGAATGAATAAATAATCAGTTAATTGGTTCTCTGGTCACAAAACTCCTACAGACATTCTAGTACAGTATTTTGTGATGAGTGATAATAACAAGAGCCCTTTACTAGTAAAGTCGTTATATATGAAAAGATTCTTGAAGTGATGCAAAAGCTTAATGTTATTTGATAGACACAATTAAATGTCTTTCAGTTCATTCATTTAGAAACATCCACCCTCCAACCTACCTAGGTGTTTACAACAGGATGATTTGATTTGGGTCCCCAAATTTTCAGAAATGGTTCTTCTTGTAAAAGACGTCTTGCCTCTATTTTTTTCTCAAATACCTGTTGTTTATATTTGTTACTCTCAATTGCTCTTCCAGGAATACATGTGAAGGTGGTTGATGGAGGTGGGGTGTGAGTGTGTGTGTGGGTGGGATAATGTGATAGATATCCTGTCTTAGGTAAGTGAGGTCATTCGTTGATTTAGATCTGACATTAGAGCTTCAGGGTTTGAGGATTCAGGGAAGAGATGAGTACCACCAAAATGACTGTAGTCTACTGTCTTCACAATCACACTGACAGGCCTGTGTGTCATAACAGCTCTTAGAGATTCCATACAAGTGAACTAGCACTAACGCAAGAGAAGTTATTTACATTTATCAGAACATATTTAGCCTTTTTTACTTCACTATGTTGTTTTTTACATATGACAAACTGTTCTCAATACTTTCACTCCTTTAGCACTTGTTTCTCAAATGTGACAGAAGTCATTTAAAAAGGTATTTTACATTCATTACACATAAAGTGAGATATTTCATGCCTTTAATGTTGATTCTGTTTGAATAGTACTTTACCTAATCTTGAAATTAAATATCATACCAGTCAAATGTTTGGACTCTCTTCTGGACATTCAGTGTTTTTTTTTTCATTATTTAAAAATGTTCTGCATTGTAGATTAATACTAAAGTCATCCAAACTATGAATAAACACATCTGTAATTATTTAGTAAACAAACAAGTAAACAAACCAGAATATGTTTATATTTTACATTCCTCACAGTAGGCACCTCTTGCTTAGATGCAGCTTTCTTGGCATTTTCTCAGTCAGCTTTATGAGGTAGTCACCTGGAATGGCTTTCAGTTAACAGCTGTGTCTTGTCAAGAGGTCATGACTTGCATTTCTTGCCTCTTAATGTGTTTGAGACATCAGTTGTGTGTCTACTTTGAAGTAAAATCTAAAACATATTTTGGTTTGTTTAACACTTTTAAGTTTACTACATGATTACTGGTACTGTATTGTAATATTTTGAGGTTCTAGATTTCTGATTTTCATAAGCCAAACTGATCAGCAATAAAACAAAAAGGCTATTTTTATAAAGAATATTTACCTTGTGTGCTAATAATTGTGAGTGCAGGCATGATTTTCTCATAGTTTGCATCCTCATGAAGAAAAATCTGTAATCTAAAGAGAAAAATATTACATACAAAATTCATATTTAATATGTTTACAAAACTTGTTTTTTTTTTGTAATTAAGTATATTTTTTTTGTTGTTTTAATGTTGATACTGTTTTATTCACTCTAAATGAAATATTCTACTAATCTGAGATTCTGGATTTCTGATTTTCATGAGCTAAAAGTCAAACTGAACAACAGTAAAACTAAAAAGGCTTAAAATGTCACTTTACATGTAATGAATATAAAATATGACAGTTTAACTTTCAGAGGTAAATTAGGAACAACAGTGACCTTTTTCACAATATTGTACATTTTTTGAGATGCACTACAGTTCAGTGGATGACTGTGTGAAACAGTGCATCTTCATTCTGACTGTGAGGACGTCGTACTGTGAAATACCACCTGACAAATCTCCTCACTTGATTGTAAGTTTGTATTGTGTTTATAATGCTTTGTGTGAATTAGAGACTGTATTATTTTGGACAGAAAGTCTCTGATTAGTATTGTTTTAACTGCTTTGTGTCTTCTGAATGGACAAAAGTGTTTAAACAAACACTGAGAAACTGTAATATGTGGGTGGATTCAGGACCTTCACAATGTAATGAGTCCATTGTTCCAGATTCGTAGAATATTCCGTATTTTGTTCACTTTGAGGACAGAAGGGACAAAATTCAACAACATCTAACCAACTTACCACTTATATCATGAAGAACATGGGGTAAACAATACAAAAATATCCCCAAATCCCCCAAAACTGTAATATATCAATATTAATGTCATTTACCATTTAAAGGGATGCTTTGGCCACTTACCCAAGATGTAGTTAGAGTCCAAATGTTGCTTTCGTCTTTAGAACAGGAGTTATGAGGTGAATGTTTCTAACAAACACTAGAGATCAATAGTCACCTAAAAGGCCCACCTGTTCTGTCAACACATCAACAAAACATTTCTGTACCAACACAAACTTTATCACGATCTTAATTAAAGTTTCACTTAATAGCTGAATTACTTTTACTGAACAAAGTAAGTGCCAAACACTCCACCTACACAACATTCTGTAATTATTCACCTTTTTGAAAGTAAAAGTTCCAGCAATATCTCATGGCCAGAATACAGCAAACACATCCTGAGAACCATCTTCAGCAGAACCTGAAAAGTATGAACAACTCAGAGGCCTCATGTCACTGTGGCTGTAATTGTAAAGATCACATAACATAAAAAGAAAATAACTTTGTAAAACAATTCATACAAGTGTAAGGGGTGGTTGTCTCCAATCACCTCCTTCTAGAGATAGAGAGAGAGGGGAGAGAGAGGGAGAGAGAGGGAGAGAGAGGGAGAGAGAGGGAGAAGGTGGGAGATTGTAGAGAGTGAAAGAGTAGGTGGAGAAGAGAAAAGAGCAGAGTGAAAGAGAGAGGAGAGACAGAGAGGAAGACAGAGATAAAAAGATAAATAAACCCAGGTAGATAGAGAGAAGCAGAGTGGAGGACAGAAAGTGAGAAAGAGAAAAAAGAGATAGAAAAAGAGAGAGGAGACAGAATGAGAGAGAGAGACAGAGAGAGAGAAAGAGTGAGAGAGAGAGAGAGACAATGAGAGAGAGAGAGAGACAATGAGAGAGAGAGAGAGAGAGAGAGAGAGAGAGAGAGAGAGAGAGAGAGAGAGAGAGAGAGAGAGGGAGAGAGAGAGGGAGAGAGAGAGAGAGAGAGAATGAGAGAATGACAGAATGAGAGAGAGAGAGAAAGAGAGAGAGAGAGAGAGAGAGGGAGAGGTACAGATACCTTGTGAGAGCTTCTGTTTGGTGCTGTTTCTGAGGGCGGCCTTTGAAGCTCCACCCCTGTGTGTGTATAAATGTGTGTGTGTGTGTGTGTGTGTGTGTGTGTGTGTGTGTGGGCATGAAAACTTTTACTGGCTGCTAAGGAGTCTAGCAGAAGTCATCATGCTTCTAAAACTCTTCTTCATCCTCTTCCTCTTCCAGGATCAGGTGCTTGCCAGAAAAGCTCACTCATCTTCCTCTGAGGAGGACGACAGCCATGAACACAGTGATGATAAGCGTCACAAAAGTGAGTAAAACACACACCTGTGTGCAGAGGAGGTAGGAAGTGGTTATGTTTAGATCTGTAGATTACTGAGTACTTTTAAATGACAATAATGTTACTTCCACTCCAGCATATCTGAGGAAAACCATCGACACTTCACATTAAGTCACTGAATTCCTTTAAGTGATCAGCTTACATTACTGACAGCATCTGTGATTTCACACTTGAGCTTTATTACTTTACTTCACACCAAAAGTGCATCAAAGAACGAAGAACGTAGAAGAACAGCTTCTAGTAAGCTGTGGGGTCTGATGCTGGATGTTCTAGTGACTCAGTATTAAGGTAGTTTTTTGTTCTTCTATCTTTATGTTCTCAAAACTCAGTTTTTTTAAATTAAGTTTTAATTTTATCGGTATTTTAACAGTAACAGTACTTCTACTTTAGTGTGTTTAGTGTGTTTATGCATTAAAATGAGACAAATGTTTGAGTTTGATGTATAAAATCCTTTGATTAAATGTTTCATACACTAAGCAGACCATTACATCTTATGTTCCTGTGAGTGAAGTCTTTAGTAAAGCATGCATCCCACATAAGGAATAAGTTAGTGAATACTTTCAACAAATGACTTGTCTTATTGTGTAGGACGATTAGTCAGAGAAAGGTTTCTGCTGGAGTGTGGGCTTTAAGACCTTCCAGTTCATTTAGATGGTGGTGGTGGCGGTGGTGGGGGATGAGGGTCAGTTTGCATTTCAGTCAAAAAGTGAACAGTAGTGTGACATACTTGCATCCCATTTACACAGAAATTGAAAACAGTTCTAAGCTTAAATACAGTATTTATATTGTATGTTGTATACAGTATAGTTATAGCTGAGTGTGTCATACTGTTTCTTAGAGTCATGTGTTGTGGATACACTAGTGCATCTCCAAAAATTGAAGTGAGCACATCAATGGCAAAGGATGATGATAAAGGCCATGATAACCAGGTACCAGGTGAAGAGTGGCAGCATCTCATTTTGTGGGATGATGTAGAGCTGCTGTAGTGAAGGTGTACAGAGAATGTACTTTTTGTGCCTCACAGACAACTGGTACACAGTGGTACTGAGCAATTACAGTAGACCAGTTAACTTCTATTATGAACACATGAGCAATGATGTGTCATTGGTCACCATTGAGTAAGCACTGTTAACATCTGGGCAAAGCAGACGCATAGTCAAGATGCTCATAAAATTCTAATATGACTGTGTGTATTATGGTTTGTATACAGTTAGTATACAGTCTGGTTGTGATAGCTTCTCAGTATTGTGTGTTATCCACATGTCTGGTGAGCTGTACTATGTTCATGCATCAGTCAGATGCCTGCTGAATGACAGAGCAGCACATTAAACCACAGATCCAGTAAAGCACTGGTTATGGCATTGTGAGCTGGTAGTTCTGAGCTGGGAAACTGTGAGTGTACGTGCTGCTCGGGAGGTCTCACTCACTGCTGACCAGTAAAACTTACAGGAAACACATCACACAGTCTTTCACTGATGGTGGAGGTCACTTATTTAAGCTTGCCTCACTCCAATTTTACGATTCGTCCTGTAAACGTCCAGCTTACCTCTATAAGAAAAGCAGGTCCTGTGGCACCATAAAAGGAAACTTCTCATCTTCTTTCCTAATAGACAGTCGTCTTTCTATATATATCCTAACGTCTTAGTGGATGTAAGCTACAAAAAGACAGATACAGAGAGAGACAGTTACACTTATCCCAGATGTAGTCAGCCTTGTTTAGAGTCCAGACTTTGCTGCAATCAGTGATGAAATTTTGACTTCAGAGGTGGGAGTGACACAACCGGCATGAGTAAGGGGCGAGGGGGGGGCTTGAACATAAATTATTAATTATTTTTAAAAATATCAATAAATTGTCATTAATAATATTTCATTATTAATTATTAGCTACTATTAATAATATATTAATCATAACTGTTAATGTTTATTAGCAATAACAAAATAAATATGAATATTAATTAGTAATAAAATATTTATTAATTATTAAATTGCACATTGAATACAACTCAAATTCTTTCAGTTCACTGTGTTTTCTAGTAGTTCTTCTATTCTATTCTTCACTATTAATACTTTTAAGTTCACTCTTCCCTTTCTGGTTTTGACTGGTTGTAAAGCATGTAGAATAAACTTATCACCTATTTCTGTGTTTCACCTTGTTAGTCAACTTCAATCCAACTCATTACCACCAATTTTACTTATTTTAGGAACGTATGGCCAGTATACCTCATTTACATAAAACTATACCTCATTTTTGAGTAAAAATATGTCGTTAACACAGGTCAATTTGACACAAAGACCACAGAAGAGTTAACTATAAACATTTCAACATAATCAACTCATCCAAAGCTTTCAAATACAGGCACAGATCCAAACGCCCAACATGTTAACAACTTAAAGTGGTAGGTCAACACCAACTCCGGTTTACAACCAGATGGAGTGACAGCAATAATGGCTAATCATACTTTAGTAAGAAACAGAAGAGCCAATCAATAAGCTTTAAAGGGAAGCAGGCTTCAACTTGAGCAGCAGTTTTTCCGGCTTGGTCCTAGTGCTCAACCCATCTCCATTTATAGTGTAACATTGTTTCTGGACGATAAAACTGCAGGAGACCAAAACTGCCTTTTGAAAAAGTGCAAGGAACATGTCCCCCTGTGCTCCCACCCACTCCCCCCAATTACATCCGTGGCTGCAATTTAAGTTGCATAGCTCATAGCTTATCCTAAACCACATCAGCTAGTCTATAGGATCATCGTGAAGATCTGGATGCAGTTTGAATGGGTTGATGTTTTGGTGATGTCATTTTTAAAGAAACAATTGAGTTTCTTTGAAACTATTGAAACAATTGAAACTATCACAGCTCCAGTTCTAAACTAAAGAAAACTATAAACATGTCTTGGATGATTGACTCAATTGTTGTAAATATATATTTTTGAGTGAATAATTCAGAAATTACCATTTAGATGTTATGAATTAAGAGTGGAAATTATATCTCAAGCCATGAATATACATTTATTTGAGTAGTGTGCCATACTTAAGCCATGAGATATCAATTAACATTTTTCCCACTTTCTTGTCTGTGCTTTTATACAGTTATACTGTATAAGTCATTATGATATACAGAACATCATGAAAACATTCATTGTTATACATAATTTGATTCAAAAAGCTAAACTGTTATATATTTTATATTCATTACATGTAAAGTAAAATTTAAAGATTTTTTTTACTGTTGATCAGTGTGGCTTATATTTCATGAAATTCAGAAATCCCGAATGTTTAGAATATTTTATTTGGAATTTGAGTAAATTATTATTCAAACAGTATCAACATTAAAACAAAAAAAAAGGCTTGAAATGCCGTGTCACGTGTAATGAATAAAACAAATAACAAATTAAACTTTTTTCACCATATTATAATTTTTGGAGATGCACTATGCTGTGAAATCTCACTTATAGTGCAAAACTACAGGACTAGCTCCAATGTGGTGCATTAAGAATTGCCTTAGCATCAGTGGTACAAGAAAAATAAAGCAGAGAACAAGGATTTCTTTGGCTATTTTAAACCAAGAGGTTTTGACAGAGACATGCTGCCACTGTTGAACATTGCCCAACAAACAAACAAACGTTTCCTTCATAGCTGCCAATTCAGCTTTGAATTAATCCATGAACTAGTTCAAACATGTAATAACAAGAGTCTAGTGTTTCTTAGGATTTGTTCATTTGAATGGTCAACTATTTTTCCCCACACTTTTTAAAAATCAAGGTGCCTCTGCAGGATCTTTAGAGAATGCCATAAATGAACCACTTTTGGTTTGCTAGAGAACCTTCCAGCAAATGTTTCTTTAAAGAAAGAACTGAGTTCTTTAAAGAACTATGTGTGTATCTGATGCATGAGTGTGAAGTATGGCTATATAAGTAGAAGACCAATTAAAGTTTTTTTTTTTTTTTTTACTTTAAAACCAGTTACAGGTTGTTGTTTTTTGCCTAGTAAACATATATTTTTTCACTGCAAATAGCTCAAGCAGCTTATCCTGTAAATATTCTACACAAACGAATGGATACAGTGTGCATGCTGTCATAATGTGGACTTAAAGTATTTAGAAAAGTGCATTTCTCAATCAATTCACACCCAGGTGTGTTGAATACAAATCTTAAAGCTTATTTAATCTGTAAAAAGCTGAAATGATGCATTACTAGGGTGTAGTAGTACAGTTAGCATTGCATTATAGTTACAGGGCGTATAATGAAGTATTGATTTGTTTCACTATGCACACTGTTGTGACGAATGAAAATGACTCATCTGAAGTCATATCTGCAGTCATAAATGCTGAATTAGTCATCATTCGAAAGCAATTTAATGGGTGAAATAAACTTCCTCCTCTGTGATTTCATGCACACCTTTTCTGTGACTTGGCACTTAAAAAAAATCTTGGAACTGGCAGTTGTGGTAAATGCATCTGTGAATCTGGCCTCCCTCACTCTGGCCCGTAACTTTTTCCACTGCAGATGTGTCTGTACGTGCAAAGTGGAGCATAGTCTGTGAAAACTACAGCTTTAACGACAGCTACCTATGAACGTAGCTAGATAAACATGCATATATACACTCACTGGCCACTTCATTAGGTACACATACCTTGTATTGACACTAATTGTCCATTTTATCATCCACTGAGCATACAGGTGCACTTTGTAGTTCTACAATTACAGACTGTAGTTAATCTGTTTCTCTATATACTTTGTTAACCTCCTTTCACCTGTTCTTCAATGATCAGGACCCCCACAGAGCAGCTATTTTTTGGCTCATGGACTATTCTCAGCACTGCAGTAATACTGATGTGGTGGTGGTGTGTTAGTGTGTGTTGCACAACACACTCACACAGCACCACAACCATCTCATAGCAGCTGGGGACAATCACTGGCTTTTAATTTGGCTTTTCAATTAAACTAGCCTATAAACCCAAAACAAGTGTACTACCACATCTTTAACTGGACAGACGTACTCCCCAAACTGGTGAAGATTCTGTGTTCTGAGTTGATCTGGACAAATGAGTTGATCTGTGCTGTTAGGAGGCAGGCATTGCCTAAAGATTAGAGAAGCGTGAGAAAGTTCACTGGGAGTCAGCAGGAAAATGGGGTGAAAGGGGTGGGAATTACCACAATAGGTGATGGGCGGGGGCGGTGTTGGTCCGCGCATAAAGGTGCAGTTTTGTTCAAATGGAGTGCGGGAGCAGAGTGGTTGTTGGTCGATTGGTTCTGGGTTGGATTTAAGACCCGGGGGCTATTAAGAAAAGACCCAACCTGGCCTGACCCGGCCCCTGCTTCCTAGTTCATTCTCTTCTGAGGTGACAGAAATACCATCCAGTCAGAGAAGCAGCAGCCAATCACTGACCTGCTGACACAAGACACACCCATAGCAACAGAAATTTAGCGAATCATTGCCTTCAATTCTGCAGCCAATCACTGTCCTGTTGACACAAGAAACACCTACAGAAACAGAAATTTAGCCAATCAGCAAAATTTTTATAAAATGTCAAATTTAAGAGTGTTTTCTACAAAAGATTAAGATGAACCAATTTGCCAATGTGATTTGCACACAACGGAATTTGACCTCCGCATTTAACCTATTCATGCAGTGAAACACACACACACACTAGGCTGTGAGAATTTGTGCCCAAAGCGGTGGGCAGCCCTTATCCACCGGTGCCCGGGGAACAGTTATGGGCACTTCAGTCATGTCTTGTCTGGGGATCAAACCAGCAACCTTCTGGTCACAAGACCAGATCCTTACCACTAGGCCATGACTGCCCCCAATAATAACTCCCTGACCGGGAATCGAACCCGGGCTGCAGGAGTGAGAGCGCCAAATGCTAACAACTAGACCACCCGGGACTGTGCTTATTTTCACTTAGAAAACCAACAAAACATAATTTAAATAGCATGCATAAACATTTGGAGACAAGCTGATAAATGACGTTATCTTGCATTATTGTGTCCATCCATCCTCAACATTCCTGCATGAACTCTTTCATACTGCAGAAACCAAACTTTATTGTGGAGTACAAATAAAAGCGTTATGACCCACTATAAAAAGCTGTGAATCCATTAACTTTGAATCCAGCCCACAAAGAAAGAAGAAGGTTATGATACATTTCTCCTGAAAACACTATGAGCTGTTACATAACAGGGCATTTAAGGAAAAGTTAAATACTGATGTGGATCATGTTTCTGCTTCAGGATTTTCAGTTCTTTGTGGTAGCAGAGCAGTATACACTGCCACATCAGAAAATTAGAATATTGTGAAAAACAAATTGAATGAAACGTCATTAATGAATGAAATGTCATTAAATCTGAAAATGAAACTTACATTTCATTCAAGAAGGTAAACGGCCATATATTTATATTTATTACATGTAAAGTAACATTTCAAGCCTTTTTGATGACTTATAGCTCAGGACGCAGCCATGCAGCCATGGCCTGACGGTTAGGGATCTGGTCTTGTGACCAGAAGGCTGGCAGCTTTGATGCCTGTGCAGGTCATGACTGAAGTGTCCTTGAGCAAAGCACCTAACTCCTAACTACTCCCCTGGCACCGTAGATAGAGCTGCCCACTGCTTCAGGCACGTTTTCACTGCCTAGTGTGTTCACTAGTGTGTGTGTTTTCACTGCACTAGAATTCCCAACCTTCCCAACAATTTTCGTCGTCTCTCTCACCCGCGCTGAAATGCTGGAGCCATTAACACCCTTTGTCTGCTTCTTTGCTGCGCTTGTCATGCAAATCAGCACGTCGTCGCACATTCATGCTACAGGCTTGCATGTGCGTATTCACACAAACACACACATACACACGAGCCAAGCCGAGCGACCAGCCAAGGCTGAATGGAGCCGTGCGTCCGAGGCCGAATACCAAAACAAAACTTGCCCTTCGACATGCTCCCTAGACCCTACACACTAGCCCTCCAGATTCTCATTTACATCACATTACCTCTCGAATGGCTCACAAGAAGGGTTTTTTTTCTGCAAACCTGGGAAATGCAGTGTTAAATGTGAAGGTCAAATTCTGTTGTGTAAACTTATACATCTCATTTGTCTAAAGAAGCATCGTAGGCATTACACTATGAACCATTGTTGACAACTTTTAAGAGTTAATAATAAGATTAAGATACAGATAATACAAATTAATAATGAAGATTAAAGTCATGAGAATAGTAATTGCATTATAAGTCTAGTAATCAAGGATTTAAAGCTAGTTCACTATTAAGGGACCAATGAGGGGAAAGAATGACAGTATCATCAAATTAACTGTCCATTTGAACTGTTTATAGATGCTGGATGAACTAAGTTCAATGTTGTTCTATAGATTACAAACTATTAACCTCATCAGAGACTTTATCCCCCGTCCCCTCCAGAGTCTTAAGCACTGTCTAAGTGGCTGGTCCTGTAACTGTATTACAAGCCACCATGGAAGTTAACAATGATACAGGGTCTTGAGTAAAGTGCCTGTCTGGAGGCCCGGTGGCCATCTGTAAGCTGCCAAACCTTTCTAACCGAGGCTCGGCATGGGGCTTAGCTTCAGAAGTATAATGCCTGCATTCACCCAGTTGGATGAAGGAGGGATTGTGTTAGTGTACTGATGTGAAAGGACAGAGAGTATGTATCCCCTGAGCACCCATACCTACCACTCACCTGGGAAATCCTGGGAGCCATCAAACCCTTTAAAATGCACTGGCCTACACTGAGACTTGCTCTGGCTTGACTTGGTAATTGATATCCAGCTTGGCTTTGAATTGACTGACTGTATCTTCTAGTGTCAACCACGTTAGAGTGTTAAGGCTTTTCTCATCCCTCATGAACGGTCACCAAAACATCTGACTGAATGTTTGCACAATACAACATTTTGTATCTTCACAGAGTTAATGAGTACCTTGATATGACCCCACAGATAGAAATCCAAAGTGGTAAAATCAGGAAAACCTGGTGGCCCCTCGATTGGACCCCTAAAAACAATCCACTTTTGGGGAAACTGCATGTCAAGTTTCTGACAATGCCATTCTTCACATCACCTGTACTGAAGAAAAATCACTGTTTTAACATGAGAACAAAAAAGTTATCTAATCCACATCACTGTTTTTCTGGTGAAATTCTCTACTAGGTTGATGTGTCGCACACCTACCTTCCCATTTGCACAACTGGAGTTGAATCCAAGATGGTGACATTCAACTTGGCTGCCATGTTGGTGACATGACCTAACAGGTTTCCCACAAAGCTTGGTGGAAAATTGGATTGTCATCTGCAAAACCATTTTACAGGAGTGTTTCCATACTTTTGAAACCCCTGTAATTTAGGAACATTATTTAATTGTCATATCAAACCCACAACCATCTACGAAAGCTGCCCTTTACATTGTCTGAACATTCTGTGATTAGTGTACCTCAACCATTCACACTGAGCTCCCAACACCTAATTATATCTCATATCTAAATAATTACACTGCTTGAATATTTGGACAGCATTAATTTTGCTCACATATCACATTTTTGAGCTTTGTGGTCTGTATTAGACTAATAAGATCTCCAAAAGAGCTGAATATCACCTAAAAAAACAGATCCTCTGTTCGTAGATGCTGGATGAACTAAGTTAAATGCTGTTCTGTGGGAACTCTGAGTATTCAGCCCAGATACCTTTTTACTCCTACATAAATTCTTATTTAGTGTGGTTTACTTTACACTGCCTACCTCTGGATATGAATCATCAATCAACTTCTTTTTGTAATGTTTTCCTGGTGCCATTTATCAGACAATACCCCTTAACCAGTGTGACCTACATAATGTAATTATGCTGCTATGAATGTGCTATTGTTGGATAATATATTCAAAGATAAAATCTTGAACTCTGGAAGGGTGTCATTCTCACAGACCCAATTAAGTCTTTAAATGTTCTTCTTTCTTCTCAGGTTCTTCTCATGAACATCACTGGGGCTATCATGGTAAGTAAATGATACAGTACCAGAATTAAATTATATGTAGAGAGTAAGAGAGATACACTCAAGATACCTAGGCAGGACAAGTGGTTGGGGAATATTTTAAAACAGACCTCAGGGGCTCCTGTGCAAAAATCACAAATACAAAATATAATAGATCCCTCATACAGAAAAGAAAGCAAACTGCTTGTGTATTCTCCAATACTGTCTCAATCAAGTTGTTCTAATGAAGACTAATGCTTGAAGCAGTTACCCATCAGTCAAGAGTGTAGATTTACCCAAGAAGCAATATATTAGGGACCCAAATATTCTTTTTTTTAATATAATTTATTTCTAGGTTTTAGCCAGTTTTTATCCCCTTCCCAATGTAGTGGTAGCCAATTAGCCCATCCCCTCTGTTAGGCCTCTCCCCATCACTTTTGCAATGTCCCTGACTCTAGGAGGGTGCAAGCAAGCACAAGCCTCCTCCGCTGCGTGTGATGCAGCCACCACTTCTTTTCAAACCACCGCTGATACACCATCACTGGAGAGCCTAACGCGCTCGGAGGAAGGCACACAGGGTCCCCAGCTCCAATTGGACCAATCAGTAGACGCCTGAGCCAGCGGACATTGCAATGTGAGAGTGATAAGGAGAGTGAGAGCGCCATCTACCCACCCAGAGAGAGCACTGCTAATTTTTGCTCTCTTGGGCTCCGGCTGTTGATGGCAATCAGCATAACCAGGATTCAAACTCGCGACCCTCGGGTCGTAGTGGTAGCATCTTTGCCCGCTTAGCCACTCAGGGCCCAGGACCCTCATATTCTTTATGCATTTTTATGCACCTTCACATCAGTGCCCCATTGTACCAGGTCTGTCTCTACTGGCTGTACTTACTACACAGTAAGAAAGTATAGTGAGTTTTCCATCCCTGACTTTTTGCAAAATTTGAAAATGGACAAAGAAAACCTGAATGGAACATCTAAAAAAACAACAGTTTGAATATCACTTGAGATATACTGTGAAAAGGTTTTTTTTTTTAATTAATGGCACATCAAGAAGTAAGTCCAGTAATAAGATGTACTGCTTAATTATATTCATTCTTATAGTGTTTATACAGCAATGAACTGTTGTTATACTTACACCAAACACTGTGTCCACTACCCTATACTCCACACAAGTGGACAGCTTAAATAAAGCAATGGCACTTGTCTTTTTAGTTGCCGCAGGCATACCAGCTGCACTTCAAAAATGCTCAATTGCACTACACTAAGAGGTTCACTGCTGTCTAGATCCTGTGTTATGATAACCTGTTCATTAAACTTTTTAGTGCAGAGATGGATAAACTAAAAGAAATAAGTTTACATCCATTAAAAGATGCACATGGATATGACTCCATTAATGGGCCCCGAGTGGCTCAGCAGGCTAAGACACTGGCACAAAGACCAGAGGATCTCAAGTTAGAATCTCAGTCATGCCGTTTGCCATCACCTGCCGGGGCGCAAAAGAGCAAAAATTGTCCATGCTCTCTCTGGGTGGGTAGATGGTGCTCTCACTCTCCCTATCACTCACACATTGCAATGTCTGCTTGCTCAGGCGTCTACTGATTGGTCCATTTGGAGCTGGGAATCCTGCACTTTCCTCCGAGCAAGTTTGCTTCCCAGTGACCGTGTATCAGCGGTAGTTTGAAAAGAGGCGGTGGCTGCATCACACACAGCAGAGGAGGCTTGTGCTTGTCTTCACCCTCCTAGAGTCAGGGACAGTGCAGTGATGAACAGAGCCCCCTAGTGGATGGGATGGGTTAATTGGCTACTACCACATTGGGAAGTGGAGAAAATTGGCAAAAAATGAAAAAAAAATTATTCAGTTAAAAGCAAAGAGCTAAATCTTTTCAGTTTGCTTGTTTTGATGTTGCACCTTCATCTATGCAACCAAATTTTTTTGCATAACTATGATGGAAGGAAACCTGACTTATTTCACATTTTTTTCTGCCTAAATTTAAAAAATTTTAAATGTGCATTACATTTGCTTAATGTTTGGATGGAAACCTGCCCTGTTTCACAAAAAACTGGTGAATTACTTTAACCCAAATGTATGCTTACAAAATATAAATGTCCTCAGTTCCTCTCCAGTTACACAGGCTTCAGGTTAGGCTTAGCTTATCTGACTAACTGAGAAATCCTTTGTGAGAATATTTGGCAGGTGTGGTAGGCTCAAGCCTGAATGGTCAAGTCATTGGGTGATCAGTTTCCTCTTCCCTTCCCTCAGTAAATGTTGCTGACTTATTAACCCACACTTCAAGGTTGCAACATCATTTGATCCACAGTTGTATTAGGTTCAGAGACAGAGATAAGACTTTGAGCTTCATGGGCAAGCATTACAATGGAACCTTGACGTCTGTTCTAGTTGTTATGCACCGACATAAAAGCTCAAAGTCATAGATGGGTTTGGCTGTGAATGTGGTTTTCCATTACGCATCAAATACAGTAGATTGTATTATATTTGATAGTGACTTGTGTCTTGATAACGTGATAGTTTATAACTATTGATAGAAGCTTGGCTATCTTATTGTAGTGTACAGTATAACCCATTGCATAATAACAACATAAGCATTATTACTGGTTATGGTTGATTTAACACCAGACCAGGGCTTGGATTTGCAAGTTAAAATCATGTTTTACTAAATAACTAAATAACTTGACCTTTTAGACTTATGATACCTGGGGTGACGCTTTTAACATCAGTGACCTTAGCAGTTTATGGCAGTTTTATAATTAACTGAATGTCACCAGAAGGGCATTTACTAGGTCAACAATTTCCATTTTTTCTCAGATCAAGAAGCATGGTTGTCAGCTTTCCACGACTGCAGTGGAAAATCTCAGTCTCCGATTGACATTGAGACTAACAAAGCCATCTACGATCCCAGCCTGCCTGCAATAGAGTTGGAAGGCTATGACCTAACAGGCAATGTCGCTGACACTCTGACACTGCAAAACAATGGACACACATGTAAGCCATGTTCTACTCTGGCTTTCCAGTTCTAAATGTAGTGTTTGTTAAGCTGGTTGTTGTGGAGAAACATTCAGTTCAGAACTTTTACCCCACTGGGAAAATATTTCTATGTATTTGGACTGTATGACTCAGCATATTTAAACAAATTAAAAAGTAAACATCTTTTACTTTATGATGTTTATTATAGATAACCAATGTAAAGTGGATACCTAAGAGCAGAAATTGTGCTCATTACCTTGCTAAATGAGCTAGACATATAAACTAATAATGGGGATGCTAAGGACTTCTTGTTGGTTTTTTTTACTTTGATAATAACCACAGGCTGTGATGTGGATATTTTATTTTAGTAAAAATTACTAGTGAATCTACTTGTGTTCTAGAATTGTGTATGTAAAGCTGATAATGGCGATAATGGTATAATAGTAATACATTTGAAAATCACATGTTTTTGGTACTACACTACAATTTGAATGTTGTTGAAAGTTCTTTATTGTTCATAAAGTAATTCAAAAAATGTAAACTCGTGTTATATTCAATGCACTCAATAGACAATTCAAGCCTTTATGTTTTAATGTTGATCAGTGTACAGTGTTGATCATTGTTACTGCTCATGAAAATAAATAATTATTCAAACAGCATGTCATGCTCCCCACCCCTACAGCCTGCTTCACTAGCTCTCTCTCTTTCTCTCTCCTGCTTGTTCACTCACTTGCTCACTGTCTCCCTCTCTCTTGGCTTGGACTCCATCTCCCATCAGCCCTTGCTATGTCAGTTCCGTCCCTCTGTAGTTCAGTTCAACTACGCTACCCACTATTCCCCAAGGCCATCTCCAATCACATATCTCCATCTCACCTGTGTTCACTTTACATCTCATTAACTCCACTATAAAATCTTCATTCCCAGGTCTGTGCTGTGTGAAGCATTGCCAACCCTTTTGTTGCCTTACCAAGCGTTTTTCTCTTTGTTTTGTTTTCTCATGTTTTTGACCATGTTTTTATCTTAGTCTTGATTAGCCTTTAGCCCTGTTGGGCATCATAGTCTGGTTTAGCCTTTAGCCCTATTTGACATCCTATTCTGGTTTAGCCTCTAGCTTTGTTTGTGACGTTATCCTTAGAGTAGCCATGGCCTATGCTCTCTAAATGTTATGTTGTACAATTGTTGTTTTCTGACCTCTGCCTCTATGCTGACTATTCTTATGATTAGACCTTTTCTCTCATGTGTATACTTTGCTGGTTGTCGAACCTGGAATGTTTATTGACTTATGTACTTGGATTATCCCTTCTGTCTTAAGTGAACATCTCTCTTTATCTGCATGTGTCTGCCACCTCTTAATTTGTACTCAAGCCTGACACAATATCAACATTAAAACAAAAAACATAAAATGTCAGTTTTAGAATAGTTTTGAATTAAATTATGATCACAGATTAACACAATATTCTAATTATTGGCAGATTCACTGTATTTTTACCTGCATTCATTGATATGAACAATATCTCAAAACTGTCCTAAAATATTGCCATCTGTAACTTTTATTTAATATTTTTTGTGAAGCTGAATTCAGAGGCATCTAAATGCCATGGATGTTTGGTTGATATCACCACTGCTGTAAAAAGATTTTACATTTACTTGTTTCCACTCAATTAATTGAGATCATTCAGTTCTGAAAATCAGAAAAGTCACTCTCAGTAAAACACAGTAAAACAGTATACATGTGATCCGTAATCCAGAGTAAAATGTATCTGTGGTCTTTGCATCTATCCACTAGTGAAACTCAGTTTGCCCAACACCATGCGTATAGTGAAGGGATTTGACGAGGTCTACCTTGCGGCTCAGCTTCACTTCCACTGGGGTACCATAGAGGTCCCGGGATCAGAGCACACCATAGACAACATTCACTTCCCTGCTGAGGTGAGAAGAGTCGACAGCATTGTTTATAAAGTCCACTCTCTGAACATGTTTGTCCACACTATAAATAATGGGATATTGACAAAATAAAACATCATCAATTTTACACTCAATTAAGCCATGTTTACACAAGTGTGTTGACCTTGAGGCTGTACAGTATTAGCCACATTCAATGTAACATAACAGCAAGAATGCTAATGTGATGTTTTTTCATCTTACTTCCTTTAAGATTCATGTGGTTCATTACAATTCAAAATATGCCAATATATCAGTGGCTGCCAGCAAACCCGATGGACTTGCTGTATTAGGAGGCTTCATTGGGGTAAGCCATGTTGTTTCTGTAATAGAATTGAAAATTTATCAATGCTTTATTGAAAGTTTTGTGGACTTTGCATATTACATATGGGATAGCCATTGGCTCGACTTTAGGGAACCAGCTTTGTCGTTGGAAGGATCCCCTGAACTGCTCCCCAGGTGATGTGGATAGGGCTACGCAGTGCTCACTGCCCCCTAGCATGTTTGCTCACTAATGAGTGTGTGTTTCACTGCATGGATGAATTAAATGTGGAGGTCAAATTCCTCAGTTTTTCACTTCACATATTAATTCTGCACATTATATATTTTTTTCTCTCTCCACTGCAGATTGGTCTCCGTGAGAATGCGAACTATGAGAAAATCCTGTCTGCACTCACAGATATTAGCATAGAAGGTAAATATTCACAACTTCTCAACCACACACCACAGACCACAATACAAGTAGCATAGAGATTTTAGGCTTCTGCTTGTTTGTTCCTTTGAAACAGGGGGAATTTGATTAAATGTGTTGTTCTCTTTTCAGAGTCAAACACTCAAATCCCAGGTTTTAATGTCCGTCACCTTCTGCCAAATAATCTAGAGAAGTTTTTTAGGTACAATGGGTCTCTGACAACTCCACCGTGCTTCCAAACTGTCAAATGGACCATGTTCAATGACACCATCACAGTATCAAGAAGACAGGTTGGTTCTATTACTTCTTAAAAGCCTTTACATTTGTTATTTGTTCTTTAAGAACTTTTCTGTGCATCATAAAATCAATTTTTTTATTTTTATCTGCACTTTTACAGATTTTATAGTGTTCAGGCTTTTACTTTGTAGTCATTTTCAGTATCATGTTTTAGGTCATCACGCAGCAATTCAACAGTAATGTCCCATTATTCTTCACTATAAAGACAACAGAAATTTTATTACAGACTAAACACTATCTTATCTATTTCCTATTCTTCTTTTTCTTTCATTTTCTTATATTTCTGCTGGATTTTGTTTGCTAAATCATCCTATAGTTTATTGAGATACAGTGGAACCTCGGTTTGTGTCATTAATCTGTTCTAAAGTGCCTAATGATAATCTAAACTAATGGTAACTGAAGCAATATTTCCCATAATAAATAATGTAAATTCAATTAATCTGTTCCAGACACTCCAAAATGTTAACAAAATACATTTTATATATAATAACTATAGTTTAACTTACAGAACACAATGAGAAATACATACAAAAGACTAATGTAATGGATAAATTAACATTTAACATCACTCTTATGGATTTATGCTCCGTTTTAGAGTGTGCTGGTGTGGTCCAGCTGGCAGGTTATGTTTTGTACACCTGTTCTTGGGGTTCTCTGCTGCTATTTGTTTTTCGCACCTGTTTTCGGGTGGTAACGCTGCTCGGCGTCACATTAGTGCAACGTGTTTTAGTTTGTTTCAAGCGTTACCAATGAGAAACTAAGTTGATGCACGCTAACGAAAACCAGGTGGATAAACTATAACTGGGACAAAATTTCCCTGAAGAAGTAAACGATAAACGAATTGCATGATAACAAGGGCAAATGATAACTGAGGTTTCACTGTATTGACAATTCCAAAATATTTGGTCTGATGGGTAGTGGGCTTGCATACAGATTCTTGATCAGACTTTTTCTCAAGAGGCAAATGATTGTGCCTCTACTAAACATAACTTGTTAAAATGCACTACTAACACTCAAGCTGGGGAGTATGGGAATACTATAGTTATCACCCAGCAACAACCACTTAGCAATACCTCAGCAACCACTTGAAAGATGACAGCAATCACTTAGGTACACCTAAGCAACAACCAGAAAACCATTACTACCACACAGGACGCTATAGCAACAGAAACCACCTAGCAATTCCTTAATAACTACCTGGGGGTTGTTTAGGTGGTGCAGTTCTTCAGGAAATAATAATAGAACCTGATTCTGATTGGTCTAAAGTATACATTTACATAGTTTTTAACTTTCTAGATCAAAAGGCATTAATATTTTCAAAATAATTAAATGGAGGTTAATGAATTAATAAAAATGATTTAGTGTTAGAGATTAAAATCAAATCCATGTCACTACTTTCTTCCCCAGCTGGCTGACCTGGAGGACACACTAAAAGCAGGTCAAAACAAAACTAAACTGTCCAAAAACTTCAGAGCTCCTCAGCTTCTACATGGAAGACGAGTCGTGTCCTCTTTCAGCACTTCACACAGTGAGTCCTTCATTAAATTCCTTTAACTATTAATAACACCTACACACGGAGAAGCTGTAAATAATATATATATTTTTTATTTCAAGTAATTCTCCTCTTGTGGCTGGATAGTTCTGTTACACAATCACAACTACGTTTAAATGGCTTAAGTTAACCTTCAAACTGCAAACACACTACAGTTAATAGTACTTAGTCCACATAAAATGACATTGACCAAACATTTAGTGGTGTTCTCTCACTCCAAAGTAAACTGCTTCTCTCTGTAAATAAACAGGCACTTGGTGTAGTTCATAGTGTTCAGTAATGATGCAAAAGCTTAGTTTGTTGATTTTGAGAAAACAGTTTAAAAAAGAAGATATTGTTAAATAAAGAATCTGCCTTAAAGATAGCATATGAGACTTATTTCTGTAGAATAAAGATTAACATCTGCTTTATACAGGTGCCAATGCTGATGTGTTATCTTACCCAAGAATTAATGCAAATGGATCACCTGGTAAGCGTCTTTATACTTTAGACAACAGAACATTCACTTTGTACATTAAGTAAAAGGAGTTGATATTCTTTCTGATATTTTGGTATAGAGCTGTGTTTGTGCTTTTCCCCCTTTACAGTTCTTGGATAACACTTTCAATTCAACTCTCTTATTATTATTATTATTATTATTAGTAGTAGTAGTAGTAGTAGTAGTAGTAGTAGTAGTAGTAGTAGTAGTAGTAGTATTGGTATTAGTAGTAGTTGTTGTTTTATTAGTGGTATTTTTAGTATTAGTTGCTGTAGTATTAGTGATACTACTACTATTATTATTATTATTATTAGTAGTAGTAGTAGTAGTAGTAGTAGTAGTAGTAGTAGTTGTAGTATACTTTGTAGCAGTACTATTATTATTAATAGTACTACAAGTAGTATTAGCATTAATCACAGTAGTAGTAGAAGTAGTTTAGTAGCAATAGTAGTAGTAGTATTGGCGTTACCATTAGTATTAGTAATGAATTTGTGGTAGTACTAGCATTATTTGCTGTAGTAGTATCATTGGTGTTGCTATTAGTAGTAGTTGAATTTGTAGCAGTACTATTATTATTAGTAGTAGTAGTAGTAATAGTAGCTTTGGCATTAATCTTAGTATTACTAATAATAGTAGGAGAAGGAGATGCAATACTATTATTAGTAGTACTAATTGTATTAGCAATTGCATTAGGCATAGTAGTATTGGTATTGGTCTTGGGAGTAGTACCAGTAGTAGTAGTATTGGTATTGCTATTAGTATTAGTAGTAGTTGTTGTAATATTATTATTTCCCCTGTTCTCAATACAGCTGACTCATTAACTAAAATTGGGAAATCTTGACCTAGTTAACCAAAAGTAATGTCACACAAAGTATGCAGAGTTCACGTGATTGGCAAACAGTGAAGTGTAGTAACCTGCACAGTCTGTTCAGTCCATTCAGCAAAGGTCAACAAAAAATTAAGGATGGGTCATGATCCATTATTGCATTTTTAGGGATGTACATGGTCATGGTACATGATTATTTTGCTCAATCATTCTATTGTGGCTATATTTACTTTAGTGTGTATGATTGTAAAAATATGGCTGATAAAACTGTTGCTGTTTTTCTTTTTGTCTATAGATGGACTGTCCAAAGGTACGTCATGAATAACAACATTTAACTGAATATTATTTATGTTATGAAATGATTACAATTTTGTAAGTTAAGTTTTTTCACCCACAGGAGATATGTTAGCTATCGCTTTTGGAGCCTTATTTGCACTGACTTTGCTGGCTTTCTCCATGTATGCTTACCAACAGAGGAAAAAGTACTCAAAGTAGGTTCAGCAGGTTTTTTTTCTTCTTCTTCTACTTATTACATGATTATATTTTATATTGTTATATGATGTACATCCCAAATTATAACTGTACAGAAGAACTTTCTCAACTTTCCAATAGTTCCAAGCATATTTGAGGCATTTCTGTTGGTCCATACATCATAAAATGTTCACATCATGTACAGAGCAGCTGCTGATGTGAATAATGTATAAAAAACTTTTAAAATATAGATCCAGTTTTCACATGACAACAACCATAATGAATTATCTCATAAAAAAAAACTATTTATCTCTAAAATGATATTTACAGGCAAAAACTGCCCTAATTTTTAAGGAGTTAATGGAACATTTTTTAAGCATGTCTGTTGCACAGAACACATACTGCTCTGAAATAACAGAAAAATAAACTGAGGTTGTTTTCACATGATAGTGAGGATATATTATGGTTATTAGCAGTATTATTACAATGTAATAAGTATATACAGTGGAATCTCAGTTATCGTTTGCCCTGGTTATCATACAGTTCGGTTATTGTTGACTTTTTTCAGGGAAATTTTGTCCCAGTTATCGTTCATCCGGGTGCTTTTCGTTGGCGTGCCGACGTGACTCGCCATTAATTCTGCAAAAACAAAGCAGCCACCCACGTATTTGTCACTCACACACGTGTCCATCATTCAATCTGGCTTTGTTTCTCATTAAGTGAGTTATCGCTGTGTGTGTTTATCGCAAACATTTCCATTGTTTTTCGTGCTTGTTTATGTCTCTGGATACATCACCGAGTGCTGTACATCAAAATAAAGTGACGGCGAGCAGCAGTACCACCTGAAAACAGGTGCACAATAAGTAGTGGCCAAAAACCCAGAAAACAGGTGTACAAATAAAGCTGAACCACACCAACGTGCTCAAAAGCTGAGCATAAAATAAGAATAGTCCCAAAACAAAACACAGACCTGAGAGGGAGAGAAAGCAAGAAAGTAACTCACAGGCTCCTCTGCCATTTTTAAATAATGAAAAACCACTGAATGTCCAGAAGGTGTGTCCAAACCTTTGACTGGTACTGTGTTTACAGCAAAGTTTGCTTGCTTGAGAAAACTTTGATGACCTTCATCTTTGTCTTTGTCTTATCTGGGAAGCCTGTTTGTTCTTCATTTTTGTCACACCTTGAACTAACATAACATTAACACTCATATTTAATAATCAACCTGTGTAAAGTTGCACTACAGATCAAAGCACACTAATAACACAGTTGTGTGTGTCCTTTTTCACAGGTTTAAAAAAGACTCCAGACAAAATGCTATTTATAAACCTGCAACCAGAGAAGATGTATAAGTGTGAACTGTCACTTTACTGCTGTCATAAAAAAAGTCAAATATTTATTCTGAAAAACATTTGTTTGCAGTTAATGATGAACGTTTCAGAGCAAGTCCTGTCGCACAAAAAGTCAAAAATGTCTGTTTTCTATTCTAGTTATTCGCTGTTTTTTGTATTTTGTTACTGTGAGTTCGGAAGTTGTAATTGTTCACAATACTAGTACATCTCCAACAATTAAAATACTGTGAAAAAGTTCACTTCTGTTATATATTTTTTGTTGTTGTTTTAATGTTGATATTGTTTGAATAGTAATTTTCTCCAAACTAAATATTGGAATAATTTGAGATTTTGATTTTCTGATGAGCTATAAGCCAAACTGATCAACTATAAAACAAGGAAGGGTGGAAATGTCACTTTACATGTAATGAATATAAAATTTGAACTAAATTATGAACAATAAACTTTTTCACAATATTCTCATATTGGATGTTTGGCTTGAACTTAAATTTGGCTTGATCTAAAAAAATAAATTATTTTATTTATAATAATATTAAATTTAGCCTATTTTGTGTTTACAAAATGTTTAACCATGTTTTTCTCTGGTATTGTACTATACATTAGTGCTCAAACGTTTGTGGACACCCTGAATTTTCCATAAAAACATACTTTTATTTCCAAAGAAATAAATTTTTTTCTGTTTTCAGACTATGATAAAATCCACAAATGCTGCTCTTCCAGATACTCAATCTTTTATTTATAGTGAGTTAGGACAGTGCCTCTGCCTTTTAGTTCAGATTAGCTGTCTCCCACAAATCGATGACAGTGAGTTTGTAGGCTGTATTACAGTTCTTTACTCTCCATCAAAAGTTTAGTACACAAGACATCATGGGACATAAAAATATGATGGATACAGTAGAATAAGAGATATTAGTCAAACAGATTTCTTAATAAATAAAATTGTGTGTTGTTATGGAACATATTCAATGCAATACGTAACCCCAAACTTTTGAATAGTAATGTATATATTGGTGGTCATAATATTGGCCTACAACGCACATACATAACCAAACAATGAGTCAAAAATGATGTGTTATGTGAATTTCTCAATAAATTTTTTTTCATGTTTCTTTTGCTGAAAACATGTGTCAAACATTACATTCTGATCAAATCATGCTGTGCAATACTGCAGTAATGCATATTTATCATTATGTATTGTATCATTTATTGGACCTGAAGGACCATGTAGTTGTGTTTACACAACAGTTGCCAAGTAATTTGATGAGACATTGCATGAGTGAATAACATCACTAAAATATTTAACTAGACACATAATTCCACTTTTCTGGTGAATATTAACCTTTATTTAATGAAATTGTCTTGCATATGAAGTTACGCTATGTCCAAAAGTTTGTGAACACCTCTTCTAATGCATACATTCAGCTACTTTAAATTGCACTCATTGATGACACATATGTACAACTGCAGCTTGTCTAGTCTCTGAAGAGAAGTACTGACAATAGAAAAGGAGTCTCTGCTTATAAACATGAACCTATTAGCACCATGTCTAATGCCAGGTGTGGGCTAGAGGGGTTAAAGCCCCCACAGACTGAGCTGAGGAAGTGTGATCTCTGGAATGAAGGAGCTCCATGCAGTACTTTTAGGATGAGGTGAGGATGAGGTGAGTGGTGATCATCCAACATCCTGACCTCATTAACACTTTTGTCACTGAATGCATTCACTCACAGCAATGTTCCACAGTCTAGTAGAAAGTCTTGTCTGGACAGTAGAGACAGTTAAACTCTTTAAAAGCCCTGCATTTCATAAGAAACAATGAATAAGTATGTGTCCCCAATACTTTAGTCCTTTCAGTGTATGTATAGAGGCAAATTCATTATTAGATAAACAAATCATAATATCTGGTCACTTATTACTATTAACTAATAAAAGGTGCTTGTAGAACTATTGTACAAAAGCAGCATCACAATTGATATTGTCATATTGCTTATATATGGCATCAGGACAAAGTAAGTAGAGTCAATACAACTTGAAAAACATTCATTTACAACCCAGTCTGATACAATTATGTTGCCTAATTAACCTTCTGGGGTCAGTGCTCCCGCTGGCGGTATATTAACAAAATTCTGCATAAACACTTATATAACTTATATAAGATTTTATCCTAGAAACAAAACTAAACATACCCCGGAAACCTTAAAGGGTCTACCTTTCAAATACATATAGGAAGAAATTAAAAATATATTTAGATATTAGTGACAGGAGCATAAATTAGCAGAGACATGTTTTTCAGTGTGAGTCAGACAGCTGCTATCTCATGAATATTCAATGCAGGGTGTGATTGAGTAAAACACAGTGTCACCTAGTGCTGGGCGATAAAAATTATATTGATTTGTTTCATGATAATTTTTCCCTCGATGACGATAATAAGCCGGGACAATAGAATTCAATAAGCATTAACGTTAATTTACATTTCACATTCAAGCAGCTTGACAGTGAGTCCTCCTCACCAGCGCCACCAACTAATTACGCAGCACAGTCAGACTGTGTAGGAGAACATGAGAGCGCAAAACGGGGTTAAACAGAGCGCGTGCATGAGCAAACCAGCAGAAACAGCTATGAGGTGAGCAGAAACACGAGCAAATGACGACACCTCAAGCTTAGAGAAAATATCTGCGTCTTTGCACAGCTGCACGAGTCACGCTGCGTGTTTCACGCTGCTGCACATATGCGTCTGTCAGAGCTCAGAGGCTTGCTAATATGTTCATTCTAGTACATTAATAGTTCTAAAGGTTTAGAACTTTGCAGTAGGAAATAATAAATAATTTATTTTGTTACATTGTTATATTCTCTTCTTCTTTGCAGGACACATAACAGAATAGTATATTTTGTTATTTTAAAAAATTGTTAGACATTTTTACCTTGTCTGGGCAGAAAAATCAAAATGTAAATTTACTAAGTTTAGTTCCAGTGAAGTCTTTAAATGTGTGTTTGAGTCATTTGCATTCTGTGTTCCTGTATATTATGTTCTGGCAATAAACATTTTAATATTTTAAATAGTAACATTTCATGCGTATTTAGTCTGATGTTTTTAGAAAGATGTTATTTTAAAACTATGACAGTGTTAGAAAATTTAATATCATGATAATTATCAAGATTGATCAATATAGAAAAATGTATCGTGATAAAACATTTTGACCATATTGCCCAGCTCTAGTGTCACCTCACATTTGTTAAACTTTAGAAATAAAACTACATAACATTTCTAAAAACTGTAATGAGCAGTGTGTAGCCAACACCTCTGTTTATTCAGTTCAAAGCTCAAAAGTCTTGAAGCTACAAATGTTTAGAGTGTGTTTTCACAATATATCAGCACATCTGAAAATAGGTTTTTGGAAAGCCTAATTTAGAGCAGATTTAATTAACATATAGATTTATGACACTCTCACTGTTTTGATACTATTGTTGCTGTGTTTGTGCTGAACAAAAGCCTGTGTAACACTTATGCTGTAAAAAAAATATGCTGTAATTTGTAAAAAGTCATGGAGTGTCAGACTACATCAGAGTGTCCAAGAACGTACTCCGAAACCAGAGGGTTAAAGATACTGAAGCCATAACCATCAATTAACAGTAGCAAAAAAGATACTGACCCAGTGATGGTCCAGTATTTTTTGCCTCATGGTCATTTTGTGGTCAAGTCACTGTATAGAAAATTCAATGTACTGAAGTTAATAAGTGAACTAATATGAATATAGTTGACAATCTGTCACTCTAATAAACACAGTGGCTCTAACTAGAACTTAAAAGTCTGCCTTTAAGCTGTCCAGAGTTTACAGAGAGTCACAAACAGTGGTCTGAATCATTTATTTGGTTTTCTTTATTAGAGTGCCTCAAATACCATGATTTGCAGTTTGTTTTATTGCAGTCTTACTAAATTAAGAGGATAATAATAATGCTGTCATTTTACAACACAACTACTATTTGGGCCATTTACGTTATTCGGCAGTGAAGTACTCAAAGTGATCTCCTTTAATCTACTGTTAATCATAATCTATGTTGGAACAAGACCTCATATTTCACTTAGTTTAAAAAATATCACTTAGTTTAAAGAATCATACAGTGGTATGAAAAAGTTTGGGTGCCCCTGATAATTTTTATGATTTTCCTTTATAAATCATTGGTTGTTCAGATCAGCAATTTCAGTTAAATATATCATATAGCAGACAAACACAGTTATATTTGAGAAGTGAAATGAAGTTCATAGGATTTACAGAAAGTGTATAATAATTATTTGGCCTGCCTGCCATCCAGATCTGTCTCCTATTTAAATTGTATGAAGCATCATGAAGAGGAGAAAAAGATGATGACCACAGACTGTTGAGTAGCTCAAGTCTTGTTTACAGTAAAAATGAGCAATAATTTCATATGTAAAACTGCTGAACCTTAGAACCTTCAATTCCCAAACAATTAAAAAGTGTAATTAAAAAAAGGTGATGTGAGCCAGTGGTAAACATGCCTCTGTTCCAACTTTTTTGGTTTTCAGTGTGCTGCAGTCATCATGTTTAATGTATATATATATATGAATGTATAAAGTATATAAATATGAAAAGTTCATCATTGAAAACACTGTTAAATAAAGAATAAAGTGAACTATCAAATGACAGACCAGTTTTTATTGCGTTTTTTGAAAGTGTCCCAGCTTTTTGGATATTTGGGAACAAATAACATTTTGAATGTTCTAATTTATGTTACTGTACAACTGTAAACTAATACTGTAAACCAGGGGTTCTCAAGTGGTCAACTTCTCAACTGGGACCCACATTTCCTCATGGTCATTAAGTCACGACCCACTTTTATAGAATTACAACCCAAACAAATTTATTTTTGAAAAATAGCCTTGAGATTTCAGGGGGACATAACCGGCGGGGCGGGGTGCTGGAACATAAATTAATATTATGAATTACATTACTATTATTGAACTAATAACTATTATTATTATTACAATACATTACTTATTATGGACAATAAATTATATTTTTATTAGTTTTTCTTTTATTCTTTTATTTTATTATAATTATTTTATTAGTTTTATTTTTTATAAATATTTTTTAATCTTTTAATTGATCTTTTTTATACTGTTAGCACTTTGAGATTTGCTACAAATTAAAAGTGCATTACAAATCCAATGTATTATTATTATTACGTATAAATTATGATTTATATTTTACTTGTTACCATTAATAATATACTAATAATAACAATTAAGTGTTATTAATAATACAATTTTAAAATGTGTATTTATCATTAAAAGATATATTAATACATTACATATTACTAAATATTTATTTAATAACAATATAACTTGTATTTATTTAAATACAGTGGTACCTTGAGATACGAGTTTAATTCGTTCCGTAACAGAGCTCGTAAGTCAGTCAACTCGTATATCAAACAAATTTTTCCCATTCAAAATAACTGAAATAGATTGAATCCATTCCAGCCCTGTGAAACATCCCCAAACCATCCTAAATTATGGACAAAAATAATTCTTTGAATTAAGAACCACACATATATACACTTTACCAATGCATAACAAAATATTTCAATTTCAGATTTCAATAAATATTAGTGTAAAATAATTTTTGGGGAATTCTCGCTCTAGCATATTTATTTATTACAAACTGTCCACAACCCATCCAGAACGTGTCCGCAACTCACTTTTGGGTCGCGACCCACCGGTTGAGAATAGCTGCTGTAAACTGTATTAGTCATGTATTTATTAAAAAAATAGGGCCAGACGGGCTACAGCACTGACACAATGAGCAGTGAGTTTGAATCCTGGTCATGATGCTTGCCATCGCCAGTCAAAGCCCTGAGAGAGCTAAATTGGTCACGTTCTCTTTGGGTTGGTAGATGACACTTTCTCCCCATCACTACTACCATGTAATGTCCACTCTCTCAGGTGTCTGCCAGCCGATGCATCAGAGCCGTATCCTCAGAGTGCATTATTTGCCCAGCGATGAAGTGATGGCTGACTTCAGATGCATCACAAGAGCCCTGTGCTACCTTTCACCCTCCTAGAGTCAGGAACATTACAAGTGATTGGGAGAGTCCCAACAAATGGGTGGATCGACTGACTATCACTGAATTGGAGGAAAAATTAGGTCAATAAATAAACACATAAGAAATAGCTGATGTTTTCATATTATATAAAACAAAACCACAAGGCTTTGTATTGACAACAACAATAGTTTTCCACCCTCTACACACCTGTAGAAAAACAAAAACATAAACCATCATCTCAGTACTGATTCTAGAAGTACAATGCTGGCTGGATCTGTCTTGATCATGGTCAAGGTCACATAAGGGTCAGAGAAATATGATCAAGTGTGGGTGGGTGTGTGAATCACAGGAAGAAAATACAAGTGAGTAATATCCTGAACTAACTTGAGCTTAATGAGCAATAAGGAAAGTCATGAAGAAAGGTTGAATACCATTTAACAGAAAAGGTAACGAGTACCTTATTTCCATCAGGCAGAGCAATCTGATCTTATAGTATTTCACCTTTAATGTTATTTCTACTACACAATAATCTGCTTGTTCTTCATTAATGCATAATAAGGATTAATTATAACGATTTATTAACATTAACATTAGTATAATACAGTTCATGTTTGGGATTACTTGACATTTATTTTATATACAAGAAAATTATTCACCGAAATTTATTTTTAGACAGATTAAGAAGCTCCATAAAGCAGGATTTCTTAGACAGCTAACTTAAACCCAACATTGAGGATTGTTGATAATGATGTCCTGTTGGCTAAACGTGAGAAACCCTGTTTTGTGAAATACCCCCCAGCTACTGAACTTCAAATAATACTAGACTGCCATGAGGAGAGGTTTGGAAAGGGTTAAATCAACTGTAAAGTTAACATTTTGTTCTCTGGATGCAAACAGAAAACTACTAGTAACTAATGTTGAATATAACACTCTTAATACTAATGCTGCTTCCATGTGTATACATCACATGTCTGTTATTACCTTGGAGAAGTCATTTGGGGCAACCACACTTTTGAGACAAATATTTAAAACAAAAATCAAAAGCAACTTTGTGCAGGTGAAATTCACCCTTTTATTTCACATTGTATTAGATACTCAGTATAGCGCAAAATGGCTTACACTCAGTGTTCTATGCTCTTTAATTCAGTTTTAGTGTCTCCCACAAGTTGTTGACAGTGAGGTTGTAGGTGTTAATGCAGCTGTTTACTCTTCGCCAGAAGTTTAGCACATATCACACACAAAGCATCATGGGACATATAAATATGTTTGAAATGTGCTTTAAGCTAGCATTAGTGCTATAGCACTTATTCAGGAATGTTGAACAAGATGCTTTCACATATCTCCTATTCTAGTGATTAATAGTGTTTATTGAGGTTGTGTATGGACTAATATCTCCTATTCTAGTGATTAATAGTGTTTATTGAGGTTGTGTATGGACTAATATCTCATATTCTAGTGATTAATAATGTTTATTGAGGTTGTTTATGGACTAATATCTCCTATTCTAGTGATTAATAGTGTTTATTGAGGTTCTGTATGGACTAATATCTCCTATTCTAGTAACCAATAGTGTTTATTGAGGATGTTTATTGACGAATATCTCCTATTCTAGTGATTAATAGTGTTTATTGAGGTTGTGTATGGACTAATATCTCCTATTCTAGTAACCAATAGTGTTTATTGAGGATGTTTATGGACGAATATCTCCTATTCTAGTGATTAATAGTGTTTATTGAGGTTCTGTATGGACTAATATCTCCTATTCTAGTAATTAATAGTGTTCATTGAGGTTGTTTATGACTAATATCTCCTATTATAGTGATTAATAGTGTTATTGAGGTTGTTTATGGACTAATATCTCGTATTCTAGTGATTAATAGTGTTTATTGAGGTTGTTTATGACTAATATCTCCTATTATAGTGATTAATAGTGTTATTGAGGTTGTTTATGGACTAATATCTCGTATTCTAGTGATTAATAGTGTTTATTGAGGTTGTTTATGACTAATATCTCCTTTTCTAGTGATTAATAGTGTTTATTGAGGTTGTTTATGGACTAATATCTCCTATTCTAGTGAGTAATAGTGTTTATTGAGGTTGTTTATGGACTAATACTCGCGAGTGTAGTTTGTAAACACGCAGCCCTAGTACCACCCGCCCCTGGTGGAAGTGTATATTCGCGGGGGTTAGGGACCAGAACCTACCGCAAATCTGCAAATACTTCTAATCCCCCCCCCCCACTAAAAGTGCTTATAAGTACCTATTTTGATGGATAAATCCAACCATATGCCTTAAACTATCATCCTTAACACTTCAGAAACACGTGTAAAGACAGTACTTTTATTTTTTCAGGGGGGCACATTTTTTGAAAAAAACATTTTATTTGCTTCAAGTTGAACAGCGGCTCTGTGACCACTCCTACTACAGTGCTGAGAAACAATCTTTCAATAAAATCCCAAAATCTAAAAAAAAATAAAAAAATAAAAACAGTAGTGCAGTAGTGTTCATTCAATTAAATTAAAAGTCAAACATAAGCATAAACACATGCAGTGATAAACATAAGCACTGATGTCAGGCTGAACACTGACTGAAGTAAACATACATACTAGGAGGGTTAACTACAACAGCCAGGGATCACAAGGAGCAAAGAAGTGTTACACTTCTGCCTGCAAGAAACCTAAGTTTGTGTGTGGGATGGAGGAGAGGTGGGGGGCAGAAATGAGTTTACTCCACTTTTAGTAGAGTGGCAGGCGGCGTTTGTGTAATGTGTGACTTCAGTGTTGTTATTGTTGACGTCGTCACTCGCACTGCTCGGTTCTGCTCCTTGTGCTCCTTAGCTGCTGTAGCTAACCCTCTTAGCATGAATGTTTACTCCAGTATTAACTTCAGTGCTTACGTTTCCAACTGAAATGCATGGTGCTGCTTCCTGTCCGCTCTCGTTTACGCTGGTGTCACTTGTTGTCCTCTTATTTGTTTGGAAATAAGTTCGAATATCCATGCCACACGAACAACGGTGAGCGTAGTCGTTTCTCTAATATGAACATTAAAGTCAGTGACCCGCCCCCCTCTAAGTGGAGTTGGCTAGAACCTTGCATTGCCTTCACTGATTGGTTGAATTGTATGACTGACAAACCAAGATAGAAAAAATAGAAAGATGGCCACGCCAAGGTAAAAACAAAAAAACAAAACATATAAACAGCTTCCAGTCCAGTCAGGGGGGGCATGGCTGACTCTGTGGAGGGGCACTGTCCCCCAATGCCCGCCCATGCCGCCGGGTCTGCAGTCTCTCCATCTCTCACTCTCTCTCTCTGACAGCCACTTACACTTCCCCACTTACACTTTGTGCTGGAAGCCTGAGAAGAAGCTGGGCGTTTAGGGGGCATCTTAGGGGTAAAAGAAAAGCAAAACTAGTCAGGTCTACGGCTCCCGCGAAAGTGGCTGTGTGTTGTGCGGATCAGCCAATGAGAGCTGGCCTTGTACGGTCATCCGAACGACAGCCAATAGCGTTGGAGTATTGGAGCATGCACGTACCCGAATGTTATATAGTACATATTGTGGCGTTTCAGGTGATCCCCGGCATCCACTGGCCGTGCGCCGGTTTGCATATTTCCTATGGGTCTGTTGGGGATGGGCTGTTGTGTGT
>BRDA01007347.1:62483-82156 GCA_036984385.1 Crenuchus spilurus
GCTTGAATAAAGGTTTGTTTATTCTCCTGTTGTTCACTGTGGTCGCATTTGCTCTCGCCTGTCCTTCGTCGAGGTACGTAAAGTCAACCTTTGCATTCGTGACTTCAATTGTGACCTCATTTGTAAGTACGATCCTCCCAATCGATGTCGTCGATCCCTCGTGTTCCTCGTCTTGGCTCGTCACGCTCACTGCTGCAGTTGTTATTGTTGTGACTTCAGTGTCCTCCTAGCATGAATGTTTACTCCAGTGTTAACTTCAGTGCTTACGTTTCCAACTGAAATGCATGGAGCTGCTTCCTGTCCGCTCTCGTTTACGCTGGTGTCACTTGTTGTCCTCTTATTTGTTTGGAAATAAGTTCGAATATCCATGCCACATGAACAACGGTGAGCGTAGTCGTTTCTCTAATATGAACATTAAAGTCAGTGACCCGCCCCCCCTCTAAGTGGAGTTGGCTAGAACCTTGCCTTGCCTTCACTGATTGGTTGAATTGTATGACTGACAAACCAAGATAGAAAAAATAGAAAGATGGCCACGCCGAGGTAAAAACAAAAAAACAAAACATATAAACAGCTTCCAGTCCAGTCAGGGGGGGCATGGCTGACTCTGTGGGGAGGCACTGTCCCCCAATGCCCGCCCATGCCGCCGGGTCTGCAGTCTCTCCATCTCTCACTCTCTCTCTCTGACAGCCACTTACACTTCCCCACTTACACTTTGTGCTGGAAGCCTGAGAAGAAGCTGGGCGTTTAGGGGGCATCTTAGGGGTAAAAGAAAAGCAAAACTAGTCAGGTCTACGGCTCCCGCGAAAGTGGCTGTGTGTTGTGCGGATCAGCCAATGAGAGCTGGCCTTGTACGGTCATCCGAACGACAGCCAATAGCGTTGGAGTATTGGAGCATGCACGTACCCGACTGTTATATAGTACATATTGTGGCGTTTCAGGTGATCCCCGGCATCCACTGGCCGTGCGCCGGTTTGCATATTTCCTATGGGTCTGTTGGGGATGGGCTGTTGTGTGTTAAATGTGTTCTAATTTAGCTTAGGGGTAAAGTAAGCGGGGTTCTATTTGTGTTCATTGTGTTAAAGTTGTGGTTTGTGTGTGACTGTTAGGACAGGGACAGCGGCTTACCGCCAGTGTGGGACATGTCAGGATAGATAATGGTCTGAATGAAGTGTGTTTAGGAGGTTTTTATTACTGCCATTTCTCTGTCTGTCTATTTTGCTGAGAGAAAATAAAACCCAGTAATGGCCACGTCTCATCCTTACTCTCACTCTCTGCCACGCACGCCACAATATGTTCTACTGACCAAACTGCGAATATGTGGGTTTTTCGCAAATAACAAGTAGATATGTTCTGGAGAAAATTCCGCAAATAGGTAAATCTGCGAATGCTGAACCGCGAATAGCCGGGGGTTCACTGTACATACGATTCCCGTAGGCTGCAACCTATAGGGGTCATCTAAATAAGGGACCTGCTCACAAAATTATTGATTGCAAGTGATGAATAGAAATTTAACTACTATTGTAATTAATGCAGCACAAGCACTGCAATCAAGTGTCTGCAAACTGCAACCTTCGTCCCTAGGACTCATTTTGTGGTCAGCTTAACTGTGGGCTACTCACTACTGAAGAACCAGTCTCTATGATAAAAGACCACCCACATCCCAAAATAATCCCAGTCACAACAGAATTTTGAAAATCATTAATGCAGGTTGTTTTTATTTTCTCCAAATTGCAGAGAGTATCAGTGACATCTAGAGTCATGACATTTTTCCATGATTGGCACGTTATATACCTTAAAAATTGAAAAAAGCAGCATCAAGACTCATTAGTATGTCCCAAATCCAGGTGAGCACCGGTTGTAATGATGGTCCATCAGGCAGCTATTCTACAACACAGCAAGTCTCCATCAGCACAGCACTCATAAAACAGCACTAGAAGAAAGAACTCACACAGGTACAAAAATATCAAACAAAATCTGCTTATTAAAGCCTTAACAGGGAATTCTACAGATGCTTTCAAATTTCTGCCCAAGTCATTCTGTGTTTTGATGAAAAATGTTTAAATTCTCTTACTGAGACAGTGGTGGTGATAGAAACCAGACATCTAACATCTCTCTAAAAGTTACCTCACAGAACGCTATTACACAAGAAGTTCCTCAAGTAGGCAGAGCTACAGACATTATTTTACAATACTTTTAAGAGGTTTTTTTTAAAACACATTTTTAAATTCCATTCAGAGCAGAAAGGTCCACACAGCATGTTGTATGGCAAAATGTCCCCAAAAAAAGCTTAGCTAGACTTTCAAATTTATCACAATTTTACCATCAACATTACATATAAAAACTCAGAAGGTAATAAATAAAATAGCTATATTAGCATTGTGGCTTTTATCTCTACAAAAAGGGAGGGTATTACCCAAGTTCTTCAATCATTACACTGGCAAGCAGGATGTAAAAGAATAGATTTGAAGGTTCTTTACTGGTCTATAAATCACTTAATGATGTATTACGCTTCAGAGATATGACCAAGTAGAACTCTAAGATCATTAGTAGCCAGTCAGTCAGTTCCTTCTAATGCCTAACTCACACTGTGTGATTTTAGACCAGTTTTCCAGATGCAGATAGTTTTTGTAGATTGCTGACAAAAACCTCTGCTTGGAGACAAATCTGAGATTACTCGGCGCTCGCTCAGTCATGTGGTGTGAACTCCTGAAAGACACTGGCCAAGTCAGACACTCAGCAAATATTTAACACGCTGTATATCTGATCCAATCGGCGGCTGTGTCAACTGCAGTAACTACCTACAGCCAATGGGATCACGTAGAGAGAGAACCATGTGACCATTGACGCAGTCTCTCTGAAACAATGTGATTGATTATATGAAATAACGCTGGCGACAGGTGGGACTATCCCATGTTTGAATTGAACACACAAGTACATGAAAATTCATTAAATATTTACCTCCAACTCTCTCTGCAGAACACAGTCCCCGCTGGCCATGTGCCTTTATCCATCTTCTCATCCATATTCTTCCCTTTTTCCTCTTTCTTTATTCGCTGAAAATCAGCGCGGTAACGATTTGTATCGCTTGTTTCTCGATGTCCATTTTGAAAATGGTGCATCTCCTGCATGCCATCGCTAGTTCTCGCATGTGTTTAGCTCTGTTCTTGGGACAAAATGTGTTTTTGGAGAGCAGCCAGGTAGTCTGCGGTTTCTCAAGATTTAAAATCATGTCGTGACCCCCTGTCGCCAACCAGTCACGTAGTGTGAAAGACTGAAAGACTCGCAATTACTCAACCAGTTGTGTAGTGTGAACGGCGCAATGACCAATGACCCAAAAAGTCATGTAGTGTGAACCTGGCATAAAGTAAAGACTAAACAATCAGTTAGCATCTTTCAGCAAAGTTTAAAACACTGTTTTCTTTGCACTTTTATTTTGTAATGACCCTATTTTATTAGCTTAATGTATTTTTTTTTCTCTTTTAAACCTTTGATTCAATCATGTTTTAATGTATTATCTTCTGTTTGCCATTTGCTTTAACACTGTATGATGATTTTCCTCTTTAATTCTGTTTTTCTCTTTTCCTTCTACTATATCTGTAGTTCATAAAATTATAATACTTTTACCTTTTCTCCACCACTGTAACATTTCACATCAAAACCACTGAATAACATTAATACTAGTGATTAGATTAAGCAGAATTTCCCCATTAATAAATATAAATACAGAGGAAATAAAAGAAAACAAACATCATGCTCCACAACTTGGTGCATAATGAATGTGGCTGTTTATTAAGGGCAGTGCAATGTTCAAGAGGATATGTTGTAGTTAGACCTAGAACACAGTCAAGTCCAGCAATGCCTAGACAGGGAGCTGCCTTGAACTAGTCTGGAACATCAGGTTGTTCATTATTGATCACACAGTGTGTCCTGAGACAAAGGCTGTATGGTTGTATGATGAGTGTCCTCAACAGTTAACCGGTTATAAAACAGCTGTGCCAAAACAAGACTGGCACAACCAATCACCAATGTCTGATGCATGAAGTACCTTAAATAAATGTGCCATGAAGAGCAGCTTCAACAAAACAGATGTGGCGTACAACCATCAGGTTTTAACAGAGGTGAGCAGTCACTAGTTACATTTACTCACAATATGTTTGTTATGCTGATGACAGTATATATACTGCTTTGTGATTGGTCACATCTTTGACTTTTGAGGCCTATTTTATTTAGTGTATCAAAAGTAGAACAATGCAGATTATGCAAATAAGGTGCTGGATATACTTAGAAATTTCAACGTAGCTATATGAGAACTTTAGCTTTTACTTCACTGAAGTACCAATACTCTACCCACCTCTCTGTATTGTATTATGGTTTGGTACCATGGTACCATGTACATATGGTTTAGAAGGTGAAGCTAAGCAACAGTGCAATGTTTTTGCACTGCAAATCAAAGGAGTGGAAAGTCAAACAGCTTTGAATAAATAATATCCCAAAAGTAAAGCAGTGCCATGATGGTCAAATAACCTCACTGTTGGAAAAACCAAATGTTTCCGCGTATGACTGAGCTTTCACGGTAATGACAACACAACCAAAGAATGTCTCTCCTGAAATGACACAGCCAGCACCAGTGTTTGACATGTAAGGATCAAATGGACATCATTAAAAAGAGCTGTGATATCCAGATATTGCTCATTGTCTACAAGAATACTTGCGCCCAAATAACGCAAAAGAAAATGAATAAAAAACCATTTGATATTGAAAATGGAGCCCTCAACAGTCTGTTATTGTAGAAATGGGGAACAGCATCAAGAGCAGATGCAGGTAGCTGCTACATTATGGAGGTGTAGTTTGCTATTATATTGACCAATTACCCACATGTAAAAAACTTCAGAAGATTAAGTGAACTCTCAATTTAAGGACGTATCGTTGCTGTCATAAGAAAACCTCACATTTCCAAAAAATTTAAATGGGAAATAAATAAACCAAAATTTTGTTTGTCATTTTGGATCATTTTCATTGTTATGAGAAGGAAACATAACTGAATAACGTAAAAGAACAGATGCAAGGTTTTTATGTGACAGAAACAATATATCAACAGCACTAAGTTAACTAGACAAACACTTTTGAGGGACAGAGAAAGGAAGAAAAATGATTAAAGAAAAGCAAATACTGCATGATACATATATACACGTAGTAGATGATTCAACATGTCAGTCATTGGACTGCCTTAAAAGACAGACTCATGAACATTCACAATATGCATTATCTGATAAGAAACTGCATCAGGTTCAAAAGACTCATTGCATTAATAGCCATTAAAAGTATGAAAAGGTACATGTTGAAGCACTTATCCACTGTGATGTGAGGCATGTTACTAAGGGGATGTTTTAGCAGCTGAAGCATCTCGGCACCCGCCTGGGGCCAGACAGCACTGGTCGTATCACTTTGCTTCCACCTTACAGTCTGGTTTTGTTAATACCTGACCAAACATTCGCTGGATTTTATGATTCTGATTGGCCCAGAGACACAATAGGCCAATCGCTTCACGGCCATTTGCAATGTAGATGCATAGGATACAAAAGTAGCATCCAACATTGCTAAATGGTGTTTGTTCATACTGTTGACCTCAAATCTAATCTTATAGCTAACATTTGTTCGAGACAACTCCAGACTGTAAAGCAGGCACAATCCGACCTCAGGCCCTCTCACCACCTCCTTTTAAAAGTGCCTTGCTAAGGCTTTGTTCAATATTTACATTACATTTGCAATAAAGAAAATTTTAAAAAGGTGACTTGAGTAAGCAAAAGAACATAAAATAGGACTCTGAAATTAAGTGACTGAGAAGCTCAAGCAAAGCAATCAAAAGATTAAAACTCTGCCAACTCGTGATAAAAAAATTACAAATGTGTGTGCAGTAGAGAAGCTTTTTACAGTGTTTTACAACAAGCACGATGTGAGAGTCCTATAACCTGTTAGGCTGAAGTGAGGGCAGTCATATTGGTAGGGGTCCGAGTTGAACCCCAGGCCATCTTCAGCAGAGACGGCTGCTGCATCTGTTCTTCCATTTGCCGCTTTAGACACTCTGAACAGCAAACACAGCCTCCCAATGAACCGCCTGCATCTCGCTCTCAATGAGAGGTCAGGACTTGAGACTTAGGAGGACTCCACCTCACTTCTCTTGCCTGCAAGCACAGACAAGGGGCAAGATTTAGAGCTCAGTACATTGTAGTCATGGTCTGCAGTAATGCACTGGCCTGAGTATAACATGTTAGAAGCTTTAAAGAACATAATGACATAGGACTGCTTCTAATATTTAACTTAAGACTGTTAAGATCAACATTAAGAGTTTTCCAAGACAGTGGGCATTTATATTTTCAAAAAGCACAAACATCTTATTGTTTTGCATGTGAATGTGCAAGTTAAATTATTTCCTGTACTTTCCTGGAGAACATCCAGTACATAAAGTTACCATCCAGGAGCAGCTTCAGCTAATCAAAGTTTCACTAAATTAAATCAGGTTGTGCTGCTGATGGAATTTAACAAAGCAATGACTGGAGTAGTCCGATAGGTCAGAAACCAAACCTGTGATCTTCTAACTCGATCATTACAAACGCCATAAGAATAATTGACTTTTTTAATGTCTTCATAACTTGTGTATTTTCTAGAGTGTCACGACAAAAATAATTAAACTGTGATAATCACATTTATTTTTGAACTTATCGACCTTAAAGACACTTTCACTCAATTTTCTTTTTCCAGCTATATAGGTGGACAAACTAAACTTAATTAGAATGTATTTATTACTTTCAATAATTCAGTAACATTATTTTAAAACAAAGTAGGTATATTTACACACATATGGGGTTTTTCAGTGGATGATGCTGATATATATTATATATATATATAAATAATGCCAATATCATGTTGTTTGTGTCCTATTTGTTCATTTTTATATCAAATACATATAAAAAAGTGAAATGATGAAAGGATAGCCTTATCAATCACATATTTATCTCCCCATCGAATGGTGAACAGACACTAGTGGGAGTTCACTGTTCCAACACAGTCACAGTGATGAGGCTCCCTGACAACATGCCATATTTTGATTGCCAGCCTCACGAGCAGACTGATTGTTTAAAAATAATCAGCTGATGCAAATTTAATAATTAGACAATGTCAATAATTAGACAACCAATTAATTGGTCTATAACTTATTCCGTGAATTCACCAAGAAAGGCTTTGTGCATCTATTGTTGCTGATTTTTGCTATTTCAAAAATACAGGATATTAATAATGTTATACATCACTCATTTATTCTCCTCATATATCTTTTACTGAAAAACAGATGTACTACAGAGAAAAATACCCTTACCTCAAACCAAGCACTTATCAGTACACCTAAATATTAGAAGCAGTTATAACATCCCATGTTCCTCATAAAATACAGTATTGAATATTAAATAAATGCCAGCTACATTCTCCAAGATTCACTCATTTTCATCCTCTGAATATTTTCCCAGGCCCTGAATGCTCAACTGTATTGCACAGCAACATCAAATCGAAGAAGTGTGGAGAGTGAAGCAAGCAAAATATCTACAGGATCCTTGCAAACGTTTCAAATTATATTTGACCAGTCTGAGCTGAGAGGGTTAACAATGTTACAGCTTAGTGCAGAAAAACTTGACTGGTTTCATGAGGTGGTACCTTAAGTCTTTTAATGACACTCCACCATCTGAGGACACGAACTCTCCTACCAGAAATTTGTTACCTAATTGAACTGGTTTGAAATTTGGACAACAGACCAATTTCTGTTCAGAAACTGTGCTCTGATGAACAGGAATGAACAAAGTGAGGATCTTACGAGTAAAGAGCAGTGACAGGTTGTGCAGAGAGCCTCCTGCAGAGAAGAATGCCCACACAGCCATCAGCACGGTGACAGCATACGCAACAGGCAGACTGCCTTCATATAATGGGTTCAACAAAGACTGAGATGGGAACAGAGGTAGAGAAAGAAGAGACATTATGTTTTCAAAAAAGAGAAATAAAATATCAATTTCATTTAAAAAATAAATAACATTTCACATTTAATTCTATACTCTAACATTCAATACTTTCAATATTTTATTTAATTAGTTGCACTATTTTGCTGTATTATGTCGACAGCTGAAGAGTTCCGTGTTAACAGATTAAATATAAAAAACAAACATGTAGAAATGTATCTGATATCTCAAAGTGGTATTTAATGTCCTATTCAGATGGGATTAGTTTTTCAGGATATTTTTTCATTAAAACACTTTACACGTCTGATCACAGTTCATTTTAAGCAGAGATTATAATCTGTAATAAGCTTGCACCATTCTTTAAACCATTATAAGGTGGAACCTTGAATTTCTTATGGATTTTAGTTTATTTTTCTTTCATGTTATGTTCTCTCTGTCACCATATAAAGCAGGGGTAGGCAACTCCAGTCCTGGAGTGCAGGTGTCCAGCACAGATTGGTGATGTCACTGCTCTGACACTACAATTAAATATGCTAATTGCCCTCTGAGTTGAATCAGGTGTGTTTGATCAGGTAGATCACCAAACTGTGCAGGAAACCGACACTCCAGGACTGGAGTTACCTACCCCTGGTATAGAGTGTAACACTTCCCTTCCAAACCAAGTAACTATTAAAAAGTATTAGCAAATAAAAACCACAGAGGAACTCCTGTAAAAGAAGGAATTGCATGAGAAATCCACATAAATTTAATCCAATACAAACAGGACTAAAACACAAAGATGAGTATTTTTATTTTAGAGCCAGAGCATGGATTTGGTATCGAGTATCGTCACACTACACTTGGTATCAATATTAAAACCAATAGCATAAAAAAAAAAAAAAAAAAACACCACTATAGCAGAACTTCACAGAACATCTTTTAGCATAGAAACTGAACTTTTAGACTCTATTCTCCTTTTGATAAACTGGTTGTACATACAGTGGTGCTTGAAAGTTTGTGAGCCCTTTAGAACTTTCTATATTCTATACTCCCGCATAAATCGTATGATCAGCTTTTCACACAAGTAGATAAAGAGAACCCAGTTAATCAAGAGACAAAAATATTATTTGTTCATTTATTTATTGAGGAAAATGATCCAATATGACATTTGTGAGAGGCAAAAGTATGTGAATACTTTGCTTTCAGTATCTTATGAGACACCCCTTTGCAGCAATAACTGCAACTAAACGTTTAGAGTAACTGTTCTTTAAACGTTCTTTGGTAGAACGACTTGTGTGTTTAGGGTTTTTGTGTTGCTGCATGACCCACCTTCTCATGAGATTCAGTTCATGGACAGATGTCCTGACATTTTCTTTAGAATTCTCTGATATAATTCACAATTCATTGTTCCATCAGTGATGACAAGCTGTCCTGACCCAGATGCAGCAAAACAGGCCCAAACCACGATACTACCACCACCACGTTTCACAGATGAGATAAGGTTCTTATGCTGGAATGCAGTGTTTTCCTTTCTCCAAACATAACACTTTTCATTTAAACCAAAAAGTTCCATTTTGGTCTCATCTGTCCACAAAACATTCTTCCAATAGTCCTGGTTTGTTCATGTGATCTTTAGTAAACTGCAGACAAGCAGCGATGCTCTTTTTGGGGAGCAGTGGCTTTCTCCTTGCAACCCTGTCATGCACACCACTGTTGTTCAGTGTTCTCCTGATGGTGGACTCACGAACATTAAGCCAATGTGAGAGGGGCTTTCAGTTGCTTAGAAGTTGCCCGGGGGTCCTTTGTGACCTTGCTGACTATTACAGGCCTTACTCTTGGGAGTGATCTTTGTTGGTCGACCACTCCTGGGGAGGGTCTTGAATTTGCTCCATTTATACACAATCTGACTATGGATTGGTATAGTCCAAACTCTTTAAAGATGGCTTTGTAACCTTTTCCAGCCTGATGAGCATCAACAACTCTTTTCTGAGGTCATCAGAAATCTCTTTTTTTCGTGCCATGATACACTTAGTTATGAAGAGCAGACTTTAATAGATCCCCGTTCTTTAAATAAAACAGGGTGCCCACTCACTCCTGATTGTCAACCCATTGATTGAAAACACCCAACTCCAATTTCATCTTCAAATTAACTGCTAATCCGTGCGGTTCACATAATTTTGTCACTCAGAAATGTCATATTGGATCATTTTGGTCAATAAAAAAAATGACCAAGTATAACATTTTTGTCTCATTTGTTTAACTGGGTTCTCTTTATCTACTTTTAGGAAAATCTTCTTTATGCATAAATAAAGAAAATGATAGAGTTCACAAACCTTCAAGCACCACTGTGATTGGCACATGAACACAAAGCTAACGTATTTTAAAAATTCTATCCTTTGGCTTATGGCAAGCTGTAATGTTTCATCAGTCTGAAAGCTCTACTTTCTGTTTACAGCTTTGGTCAACTGGAGCAAAACATTGCCTCCATTTACTGGATGAAGACATCACGTTACCCAGCAATCTCAACTATTTAACTCGGGCAGGTCAGAGAGATCCTTCTCCCAGAACATGTTGTCTTCCTTGTCAACATACCATGTACACTCATCAGTGACATTTATTTACATTCTTCAACAGAACAGAAGAATTTTTTTCTTCTGCTACTACCATGACTCTCTATGTTCAGAAGTGTAGGCAGTTGATGGGAGCAAGTTGGTGTGTGGTCATGTTAACCCATCTGAGAAATGGAACAATATGCATGGAAACAGGTCAACTGATTAATTTCTTATACTGTATAGTAAAATTAAGTGAATCAACAATAATGCATGACAGTGTATTTATAAACTCTAGTGACATCACTTACAGTGAAATGTTGAGTTTTTCCTGCATAATGTGTTCATACATTTTTTCAAAGCTTCCTAATTTATTTCTCCAGTAAAGTATTTTGGAATCTTTGAATTGATATGCACGCTTTAAAAATGTCTAGGTGACGGTCAGTGATTTTTATTGCTTGTCCTTTTCTAAACTTGATTATTTTGACTATTCAATTCATACTTAATAATACAGCCAAATCGGACAGCCCTAGAATCTATTAGCTAAGGCAGTGTATACTAGTGCATCTCCAAAAATGAGAAAATCATGAAAAAGTTTACATTTAATTAAAGATAAACTGACATTTTATATGCATTACATGTAAAGTGACACATCCAAGCTTTTCTTTGTTTTTGTTGATACCATCTGAACAGTAATTTATTAATTCTCCTCAGTGTTAAAACAAAAGCTTGAAATGTCACTTTACATGTAATGAATATAAACTGACACTTCACCAATTTGAATTAAAATATGAATACAAATTAAGTAGAAAAGATATTGACAGACACTTTAGAAGAATACACTGAGGTCTCTTGGGTGAGAAATAATAACTGTCCTTATTACCTGCTGTAAGGGGCTGTCCAAGACCATACCTGAGAGTGCAGTCACAGTTTCTATTCAGAGGTAAAAGCTATTTTATGAATCATGTTCTTTACATCTGTCTCAGCCAAGATGTAATGTCATATTCAGACTTGGTCACAATAAATATCTTGATATTCATTTCTCAGTCATCACCACCTTCCTCACAAAAAAACTGGAGAGGAAACTACTGTTACACATACAGTGGAGGAAATAATTATTTGATCTTTTGCTGATTTTGTAAGTTTGCCCACTAAAAGAGGTATGAACAGTCGATAATTTTAATGGTATGTTTATTTTAACAATGAGAGATAGAATATTAAAACAATCCAGAAAATTACATTGTATAAAATACAGTGAGGAAAATAAGTATTTGAACACCCTGCGAATTTGCAAGTTCTCCCACTTAGAAATCATGGAGGGGTCTGAAATTTTTCATCTTATGTGCATGTCCACTGTTAGAGACATAACCTAAACGAAAAAATCCAGAAATCACAATCTATGATTTTTTCATAATTTGTGTGTTACTGCTGCAAATATTTTTTATGCAAATAAAAAAAAAGTATTTGCATTTGCAGTATTTGGATTTCCAGATTTTTTCCTTTCAGATTATGTCTCTCACAGTGGACATGCACCTAAGAGGAACATTTCAGACCCCTCCATGATTTCCAAATGGGAGAACTTGCAAATTTGCAAGGTGTTCAAATACTTATTTTCCTCACTGTATATAGATTTATTTGCATTTTGCAGAGAGAAATAAGTATTTGATCCCCTACCAATCAGCAAGAGTTCTGGCTCTCATAGACCTGTAAGTTTTTCTTTAAGTCCTCCTATTCTGCACTCGTTACCGGTATAAGACACCTGTCCCAGCCATGACCCATCTTCAGTCCTCTTACTGAGGGATGGAGGTTGTTGGCCAAAATTTTGTGATACATGACCCCATTCAATACGGTGTAGTCATCCTGTCCTCTTTGCAGAAAAGAACCACCAAAGTATGATGTTTTTACCCCCATGCTTCACGGTTGGGACAGTGTTCTTGGGGTTGTTGTACTTGTTTTTTCTCCAAACTTGGAGAGTGGAGTTGATACCAAAAAGTTTTTTTTTTGGTCTCATGACCACATGACCTTCTCCAGGATCATCAAGATAGTCATTGGCAAACTTCAAACAAGCCTGGACATGTGACTTCTTGAGCAGGGGGACCTTGCGAGCACTGCAGGACTTTAATCCATTACAGCGTAATGTGTTACCAATGGTTTTCTTGGGGACTGTGGTACCAGCTGCCTTAACATCAGTAACAAGTTCCCCCCCATGTACTTTTAGGCTGATTTCTCACCTTCCTCATGATCAAGGATACCCCACAAGGTGAGATTTTGCATTCACCCCAGATTGAGGTTGATTGACAGTCATTTTGTATTTCTTCCATTTTCTTACAATGGCACCGGTGTCTCCTCACCCAGTGTCTTACTTATGGTTTTGTAGCCCATTCCAGTCTTGTGCAGGTCTATGATCTTGTCCCTGACATCCTTAGAAAGCTCTTTGGTCTTGTCCATGTTGGAGAGGAGAGTCTGATTGATTAATTGAATCTGTGGTCAGGTGTCTTATACAGGTGACAATTTACGACAGCTGTCTTTAATGCAGGTAATGGGTTGATTAGGTGAGTCTAACTGGTCTGTAGGAGCCAGAAATCTTAAATATTTGGAAGGGGATCTGCAAAATGCAAGTCAATTTATATATTTTACACAATGTTATTTTCTGGATTTTCTTTTTGATATTCTCTCTCTCTCAACGTTAAAATAAACCTACCCTTAAAATTATAGACTGTTCATATCTTTGTAAGTAGGCAAACTTATAAAACCAGCAAGGGATCAAATAATTATTTCCTCCGCTGTGACTGAGTGGGCACCAGGCTCTCCTTAATGAAAAAATCCAAGTAGCCTAAGCAGGCTGTGTGAAAGTTGAGTAAGGTCTCCCTCCTGTGGCCACAAATCATCCTGCGACAATGCTCTGAAGTGATTTCCAAATGGTGAAGCCATTTAATGTTTTTTTTTTTTTTTACCGCAAAGATTTCATTTTACATTTCTGTTTTAATTTCTCACAGCTCCATGAGGAGTAAAGAAATTCATCTGGAAGTGAAAAGTAAGTACTTTTTTAAACTTTAAAATCAACAATAACATACAGACAGAATATAAAAATATATGTAATTGCATTTTACATTATAATAAAATGACTAAATACTGTAGATATGTAGAACATGAAATGGTCAGTCATTTGGTGTCTTCCTGTGATGTTTTTAAAAACTAAATCCCACAATGTTGGTTAGTTAACTCACATGGACAGGGTAACATTTGCCTTCATTTGCTGGAGGTCTTTCAGTACAGCTTGTTTCAGCAGGGCAGAAAAGGGCAGTCATATGACACGCACAGGAATTAAGTGAGTGTCACATGATGTCTGCTTACCATGCCAGACACCAGCAGATGGAGACACACGATCACACCAATGACCCACCAGCGGCTCTTCTCACAACCCTCGAAGAACACCACACCCCAGAAGATGTGCAGCAGTGTTATAGCCAGAGTCATCAAAGCTGCCGGGGTGAAAGGGCACAAGTGCTGTTTACTGCCAACAACTCAGCTGTGTGTGTGTGTGAGAGCTAGAAAGTCAGTGAGTGAGAGACGAACATTTTGATTATATTACAGGCCATTACAGAGCACTTTCAGAATACTGATGACTTTTGAATTCACTACTCTGAAGCAGTGCAAAAGATTATGTTTGAGGAAGAGAAAATGATAAAGTAACAGATCATAGAGATACACATACATATATACACAGTGATCACGCCAGACACAAAGCAAAGGTTTTGCATACTTTACATACTAATACTGGATCATTTTTTACACAGACACACAAACAATTATTGGAGTTTTTCCTGCTTTTGCTGAGGTAACTGTCTCTTCTGCCCAGTGAAGGCTTTCTACTAGATTTTGGAGCATTGCTGCAAGTTTCTGATTGCATTCAGTGACGACACCTTTAGTGAGGTCAGATGATAACCACCCACCTCATCTAAACCTACTGGAGACACACCATCATTCTGGACAACCCAGTTCCACATCTCAATGCTGCAGGGCTTCATACCCCACTAGTCCACACCTGACATTAGACATGGTGCCAATAGTTTTGTGCTTTATCTGCTCCAGAGTCCTATTCTAGTAGCAAATGCTATTCAAAGCTTTAATGCATCTGTCCTTTTTACACCTTCTTCCCTAATCATTAATAGCAGAGAGGTGATCAGAGTTAACAATGAATGCAAATCATTTGTGTATTCGTTTTAATCTACACACTAATTATTTGCCTTCATCGTTAACTTGTGTGCATTAAAATGCATATAACATTTAAATGTGTGCATGCAAGTCATTTCAGGGCACAAGTTTTGTGTGGGCCTACCTGATGTGATGAAGTAATACTGAGAATCTCCAAAGATGCCCACAGTGCCCGGGCCCAATGAGTCCGACAGGATGTTAATTATGGAGAAAGCTCCACTTATTATTCCAAAGCCAAGACCGGCCACTGCAGGTACATGATGCACATACATACTCCATTGTTCAAAAGTTGCCATATTAACATTTTTATTTACAATAATATATGTCAATTGTATTAAAAGTGGATGTCAATACTGTAAACAGTTCACCAAAATGTATTTTCAGATATTTTATTCAATGTAAACAGATCCATTTAACAATAGTTTTGTTTACATTACATCACCTCCACTTTTTTGGATATAAGGTATGTGAGTCATGAAACACTTTATAAAGCTCCGTCTTTTAGAAATGTCAATTTTTTACTCTTGATTGATAGCAGCACTAATATGGTCCAGGTCATCTCTTAGCTCTTAGATAAATATTATTGTATCATGGTCATCTGCCTGCATTACATGGTCAGTGATGTCTGATAAGTTATGTTAACACCTGTGCCGAGTGTGAAAATGTGCTTTGGATAAAACATTACGGCTTACCATAAGCCATTTGTTGGACTGATATGGGGGATGCTTCTTCATCGCTAATGGCTGCCAAGCCTTCATTAGCCTTCCTAATGATACATGAGAGACAGAAACAGCAAAGCTTAATTAAGATGCTTTTTATTTTCCTACAAAAAGGCAACCCATGACAACTCACCCACTTTCCCTCCTTCCTTAAGTCTAATGAGCCACCTTCACTCATGTGGAATTTAGTGCTCCATCACTAATGACATAAGACCTCCCTCACCCCACCTCCACTCCTGACCTCCCTAGGAGAGCCTGCTTCTGGCAGCCCACCTCCAACCCAAAAACACAGAGAAACAAAAAATACTTACATCCGACATCTACTTATTTTTTTTTATCTTGGTCAAAATGTAACATCTTTGTGACTAAGAGAATGTGAATAAGGGATGGCAGCTATCCATCCTAGAGGAATCCTTCTCTTAGCCAGGAGGAGAGTGAAAGTAATTGTATCAGCCACCTGAGAGTTACAGGACAGGGAACTGCCTGAAATACCAAATAGTGCATGCAATGGTTTGGCCTCAAGATTACAGTCACTAACCTCAGACAATGTGGAAAGAACAGCTGTACAGAACCTGACTGCCAACCCAAAACAAATTAAAAATGATGTGTCATTACCACAAAAGGGGCAAGCTGGAGTTATGCACAGAAGACTACAGGCTCATTTGGCATTACATGGGCATTCTCTATTGACTGATTCAAACCTCATCAAATTTGTTTGAGCACAGGAGGTAAAGAATTGATCCTTTTTAATGTTTCAGATCACCAGGCTTTGCCCAGGCCTACGATGAGCTCAGACTCAGACTCTAGAGAGATAAAATCACCCCTCTGGAAGGAGAAGATACTGTTAAACTTCTCCCATAGTTGTTTGGGGGTTGGGAAAGTGACAAAGACAGAATTGGCACAGTGACAGATCTGAAGAACATGGGAGACCAAACTTTGAGAAAAATACTGTAAAACCTGAAAAGGTGTCACCATAAACATCTGAAATTATTAAGGCCAAGTCTACTCTAAGAATGAAAAGTGAGGTCCAAACTGGGGGAGAAAATAAGTGATCATTACAGAAGGGACTCTGAGAAGATGAAGACTGGAAATGAAACAAGCAAAGACACTCAACCTGAATCTTAACTAAGGGAGGGGAAGAATGTGAGAAAGAAATATTGGAAGGCAAGATCAAATCAACCCTTCCAGTGATGTGGAGTGACCAATTTGCTCAAGAACACACCAATCCGCACTTCAGTGACTTTCAGACTTTATTCAATCTTCTCTTTATTTCCTGCCATCATTCAGTAGACGTTCCTGCAAGGACACAGCTCTATTGGGTGGGATGATTCATTTCTGCTGGGAGTGCTGTTGACATTAATGCTTTCTCTTTCATGTTTACAACCTACAATCTCATACAGACTCGGCTCAAACTCACCTCCACAAACAAACCACAAATCTTTCCAAAATTCTCAAAAAGAAGACTCTCTCCAAGTGTTACTCATTCATTATGTACATAAAGCATATTTCCACAGTCACAACAAAGCAAAAAAAGGGGAAAAAAAACAATTTAATGACATTTCATTCCAGTTCACATTGGACCATTTCTGTTGGTCCATTGTTCAACAAATGTTTACATTTACAAATTCATAAATTTTACTTTTTGAGCGATACATGTTATTCATAGCCAAATGACTTTGGTAAAAAAAAAAAAACCAAGGCTCAATGAAAAGATGATCTAATGAACATACTTCACTGTATTAACTTGCTCAATAAAATCTAAAGAAAATGCAGCAAACAAAAAACAGAGGATACATTCAGTTAATACACTCTGATGGTAAAAAGCCAGAAACCTATACAACAGAGGCAGCATTCTGGACTTCACCCAACAATTATAACAATAAAGTAATTGTCTTAAGGCATGTAATGTGTGGGAGTTTTGTTGATGTTCTAAAAGGTGTATTAACATACTTGAACATACATGTTTGGGCAATCAGAACGTCCAGACAACAAAGAGGAAATCTCTCTCTATTTATTAATCAAATACTGTTAAGACGAGTTGGAGCTGTGCACTCTATAAGCCTCTGCAGGCAACACTTGCCCTTCTCTATGCTGTAATGCAGATACATTTATGTAAAGTGTCAATCAGCATTTGGTGGCATCTTTGACAACAGTCAGATTTCTCAGCGTCAGCTCAAGCAGCTCCACATAAACAACCTTTGAACCTCCATCATAACTCCAGCTCATCATCTCATGTCCAGTTGTTCATTAATGAATACTCCCTGCGCTTTGTCAGCTGGAATGCATGCAAAGTGATAACATGAACATTCAAGAATGCCCGCCTTCCATCCACACCGTTTTAGAATGTCCTCCCTCTTTTGACTGTTCTCATTCCTTTCACTGTTCTAAAATGTTCTTGTAACAGTCACCATTCTAGAAAGCTTTCGCTCTGTACGGTTCTAGAAATATTCTCCTCCCATTAACATTGTTCTAGAAAGTTGTCCATTCATGCCATTGTTTGTCTTCCCTATATTTGCACCGTTCGAGAATGCCCGCCTCCGATTTGCACCGTTCGAGAATGCCCGCCTCCGATTTGCACCGTTCGAGAATGCCCGCCTCCGATTTGCACCGTTCGAGAATGCCCGTCTCCGATTTGCACCGTTCGAGAATGCCCGTCTCCGATTTGCACCGTTCGAGAATGCCCGCCTCCGATTTGCACCGTTCGAGAATGCCCGCCTCCGATTTGCACCGTTCGAGAATGCCCGCCTCCGATTTGCACCGTTCGAGAATGCCTGTCTCCGGTTTTGCATAACCAACTATTTGCATCATTCATGAAAGCTCCCCTTCCATTCACACTGGTCTAGAAGGTCCTCCTATGATGACAGGGTGAACATCCTCCACCATTCAACGTTCCACACTGTTCTTATTGTTGATGTTTTAAAATACTTTCCTTCCATTAACCTTGTTCTAGAATGTTCTCAGTCCATTTGCTATTCTGAACGTTTTCCCCTCATGTACACAGTCCCAGCTCTTCCAAATTGCTCTATTTTCTAGAATGTCCCCCCATTCACACTGTGAACGTTTTCCAACATTCATACTGTTTAACACTGTTCTCACATTTCATTTTGTTTATAACACTCTAGAACAGTGTCAAGTGAAGATAATGTTCTCATTTTCATACAGTTCAAAGAACAGTTCTATACTGCTCACTCATTTATATTGTTCTAGAATGTTCAATTTTGTATTGTATTACAATAATCTCATAAATCAAATTGTTCTACATTGTTCCACGATCTTATTTAGTTCTGTATCAGCTACCTTTAGACTGTTGGGTCTTTGTACTGTAGCCTCGGTTTTCTGTGATTCACTTCAGCACTACCCTGATCAGTAGAGGATATGTTGAACCCAATACATAAACAAACACCTCCAAGACTGAAAAACTAATCTGTTGCACACAGTACTGTATCAGGATATATGCTTGTATGTATGTTTTTACCTGAGCAGTCTGTAGTAGGCAAATCTGAAGACTTCCTGGAGGAGGACTGAGAACATGACCCCGAATATGAGCAGGCCCTTTTGCACCTTAGTGTCCTCTGCACTGCTAGCCGTCATGGCAATGAACCACACCAGAGAAGACAGCAAGAGGGACAATAGCCAGAAAAAAGCACTGAAAGACACAAAGATATTTATTTATAATATGAATACTTTTGATTCTTTGATCATTCAGACGTAAAACATGTTTACTGTTAACAGCACCCTTAGAGTAGTGCAATGCACATATTCTATGAGACCAAGCACTAAAATAATCACAAGCTTTTAACTTACTGATGCATCTGAACTAGGGTTGTCATGATACCAGAAGTTTGACTTCGATACCAAGTGTAGTGTCATGATACTCAATATCAAACATACTCCGATTACAACACAAAAACACTCAATTGTCTTCAACACCAGAGGTTTATCTGGTAGAAAAGACATACACTGCTCAAAAAAATAAAGGGAACACTTTAACAACACAATGTAACTCCAAGTCAACCACACTTCTGTGAAACCAGCCTGTCCAGTTATGAAGCAACACTGATTGTGAATCAATGTTACCTTCTGTTGTGCAAATGGAACAGACAACAGGTAGAAAGAAGAGGCAATTAGCAAGACAACCCCTATACAGGAGTGGTTCTGCAGGTGGTGACCATAGACTTTTCTCTGTTCTCATCCTTTCTGGCTGATGTTTT
>BRDA01007347.1:82256-97456 GCA_036984385.1 Crenuchus spilurus
AAAAAACAGTTAAATAGGGCAACTTATTTGTATTAGAAAGTACTGAACATTAGTACAGAACTGACTGCCAACATGACAATACTTTTGATTATTGATGCAACTAATATGAACTGCGAATTTTGCAAAAACACTGGGGTGGCAGTGAAAAGCTGTTCTGGATTAGTAATCCATCATCAGCAGTGAAGTGTACATCTACCCTCTTAAAAGAGATGGTTCTTCAAAGGATCTATAGTAAGGAAAATGGATCTTTATAGAGCAATGAACACTCGAATTAAGAATGAATGAAAATACACAAAAAATTATGGAAGTTGGTCGTACCTCCCTAAAGAGTCATAAAGGCATTTAGACTTGAGGGAGTCTATAGTAAATAAAAGACTTCTTGCAAACTATAATAGAACAAGGAACATAAGGGCTTAAAACCAAGTCTCAGGTTACAAATCAGTTCTCTTTCAGTCTCCATCCATAAACCTAAATGTCAACAAAAGCTAATAAAGTCTCCTTCCTGAGAAAACAAACTTAAGTGAAATCATTTCCTTGTCCTGAATGTTATAGTGTTTCCTCCTCCATCACACCTGACTGACTTTATCAATATCTAGTCTGTAATGAGTTTAAAATAGGAGTGGGCAACTCTAGTCCTGGACGGCTGGTGTCCAGTACATTTTGTTGATTTCTCTGACACTACAATTAAACCTGGTCATTACATGTGGAACAAGCTGAATCATGTGTGTTTGATCTGGAAGATCACCAAACTGTGCAGGAATTCAGCCCAGAGTGTGACAACCCTTGATTGAAGGAATGTTTCACTGAAACATAAAACTTCTCCAAACACCAAAAATACATTTCAATAACCAGTGTTTGATGTCTTTATGTTTAGATAGTTTATTCTGCACCTATGTATTTTGGGAGAAATGGGCTTGATTTGTTTGTTACTAGTTTAAGAACTACAGTTCACAATCAATGTAAAGCCTCTATTACAAACCCTGCCTTTTTAAATAAAGTAGACCCCTGTGTTGTTGTAAAAGTGATGGTGAGTGAGACACCAGTGAGTGGCCACCTGAGGATCTGGTAGCTAAGTTATATTGTAGCTTATCTAAAATGTCCAGTTCCACCTTAAATGCTGCAGCAGATGCAGTTAGAATGCGGGGGAGGCGCCTGAATGTGACGTTAAACTGCTGCACCATCAGAGTTGCCATGTTCTTTGTTTTCTCGACAATTTGTGAGTGTTCTAAAGTGCAGCCGCGGTTGAAAATTCAGAGGTTTTTGAGCTACTTTCAGAACTATAAAGTATTGCTAACTACATAACGATAATGCTGGCAATAGTATCTTATAAGATTAACAGGAGACTTAAGAGTAAATACGCTGATAGTTGAGGAAGAGTTTTATATAGACTTTGGAATTGATTTCTGCAGATCTGGCAACCTTGCACATTTAAGGTGGAACTGGGAATTCGGATCGGACGCTAACTTCAGCTTGGTGCTGTAGTCATGTACTCACCCTGCAATAAGGATGATGACTCGCAGCGGATCTCTGGCGATGGTGAAGATAAAGAGCGCGAACGCGGGACCAAACGCTATGAAAGCGCAGCCGAAGAAGACGGCGGCGGTCATACTGAGCACAACTTCAGCACAAAGCTTCTGCTAGCGAGAGACAGCAACACCCGGACTGGAGGGGGACAAACCCAGAAAACACACTCGTTTCGAGTCTGTTGAACAACATACAAAGCTAGGCTAACGCAGAGCTCCTGGGGTTTGTTAAACTCGCCCACAGACTGAGATGAAACCTGTCAGCAGGTCAGAAAAGTGCTGTTTGTTCACCGGTCACTGTTAGCAGCACAGTGGAGCCCAAAGAGCCGCGGGTCCCAAACAACAGTCAGAGTCTTCAGTCTGATTCAGTCTCCAAACGACTGATTTAAGCCTCGTTTTCATTCCGGCTCTCGGTGTCTGACCATCTCAACTCTAACGCTTCAAGCTCTGCTTTTCTCTAACAAAGCATGGGGCTTTTGTTTGCTTCAAACCACAGGCTTTTGTTTCCGGGTGTACTGAGCCAGCTGCAACGGACGCGTCTAATTTTCGCATATGCTCCCTACTCCCTAAATAGTGCACTACGTAGGGCGTCAAATAACAGGATGTTTGAAATCGATTCCTCGTTCAGTACGAAGTAAACACACAGTGTATTCAGTTATTCACAACACAATATTATATTTTAAATGTGCCAAAATAAGGAATTTCTGTGAAATTGTAACATTTTGTCTGCACAGAAGGTCTGTTGTGAAAAAATACGCGAATGTACACATTTTTTTTTGTTCCGAGCCCACATGGAGTTGTATTTACTCAAGTAGGAACCACTTGTTTCCCTTTTTTCATTTATGATGATTATTATTATACACTGATACAGTTGGGGAATGCAACATGTACTACATAATATGATTATTATAAATATGGGAACATATTGAATATTATGAGTAGATATTATGAGTAGATGTATTACGCACAGATAAGTGTGTTGAATTTACATAACACCAGTTCCAGACAAATTAAATATTATACATAAATGCAATGACTTTGAAGTTTGCACATTTAGTAAATATTGTTCATGAGTGCTTACTTGACATTATTGCATCAAACTAAATGACTATTATCATAATATTGCTAATTTAACAGAAAAGGGACAGTATCCTGAAATGAATAACCACACAAATGGATTTAGATTATAAGGTGCCTCAAGTAGCTCAGCGAATACTGTGATCAGGTCAGGATAGTGAGTTTGAATCCTGGTCATGCTGCTTGCTGTGTTGACTGTGATCTCTCTGGGTGGGTAGATGGCGCTCTCTCCCCATCACTACTACCATGCAATGTCAGCTACCTCAGGCATTTGCCAGCCGATCCGTCAGAGCTGAGGATCCTGCACTTTCCTTTGAGCACAACAGGTTGCCAGTGACGATGTATCAGCAGCAGTTTGAAAAATAGGTGGTGTCTGACTTCAAATGCATCAGAGGAGGCTGTGCTAGTCTTCACCCTCTTAGTCAGAGACTATATACAAGACATTCCTTGTGAATGGGTGGGTTAATTGGCTAACGTAACATTGGGGGGAAAACTGAGTTAAAAAAAGATTATCATTATTGGACTGCATCCAGTCTCCAGCTTTTATTATTCTGAAATATGACCAATTTCTACACCCAAATGATGCCCTTAATGTCCAACATGAGTATTTGGGGATTCTGTTTCTTTCTTATTCTGTTATTATTCACAAAGCAACATTTCTAAAGGCTTTGCCAGTGTTTTATGTTTTATAAAGAATTACATATGCTTTCCTGAAATTTTCTGAAGAAATAATACTCTTCACTTTCACTGCAGTTAAAGTGCTTTGCTTTCTGGCATTTCTTGTTTTGGTACCTCACAACCTGGAATTTAAATGGATTATTTGAAATTTTCATTTACCGAACATGCCTACAACTTTGAACAATAGATTTTTTTCTATTGTGAAGCAAACAAATATGAGTAAATAGCAGAAATCTTCAGTGTGCATAACTATTCACCCCTCTAAAGTCAGTACTTTGTGGGGCCTCAGCGGGCTAAGACGCTGACACTATGACCAGAGGATCACGAGTTCGAATCCCAGTCATGCTGTTTGCCATCAACAGCCGGGGCCCAAGAGAGCAAAAACTGGCAGTGCTCTCTCTGGGCAGGTAGATGGCGCTCTCACTCTCCCCATCATGCTCACATTGCGCTTCCTCCGAGCGCGTTAGGCTCTCCAGTGACGGTGTATCAGCGGTGGTTCTAAAGCGGTGACTGCATCACATGCAACGGAGGAGGCTTGTGCTTGCCTGCACCCTCCTAGAGTCAGGGACATTGCAAAGTGATGGGGAGAGGCCTAACAGAGAGGATGGGCTAATTGGCTACCACTACATTGGGAAGGGGATAAAAATTGGCAAAAAACCTAGAAATAACCTTTTGCGGCAATTATAGCAATATATAGGATGTTTGCCCATTCCTCCAGTCAAAACTGCACCAGCTCCTTCAAGTTAGATGGTTTCCACTGGTGAACAGCAATCTTCAAGACTGACCACAGATTGTCAACTGAATTAAGGTCTACTCTAGACTTTGACAAGGCCATTATAATACATTTTTGTTTCCCCTTTAACCACTCATGTTGCTTTAGCAGTATGTTTTGGGTCATTGTCCTGTTGGAAGGTGAACCTCCGTCCCAATCTCAAATCGCTGACAGACCTCAACAGGTTTTGCTGAAGAATATCCCTGTATTTAGCACCATCCATCTTCCCCTCAACTCGAACCAGTTTCCCAATCCCTGCTGCTGAAAAACATCTCGACAGCATGGTGCTATGTTTCACTGTGGGGATGGTGTTCATGGGGTGATGAGATGTTTTGGTTTTGCACCACACACATCATTTTCTCCTTCATGGTCTCCTTTGGTCTCTGTGCTGCCTCTCTGATTAACACCTTCCTTGCCTGGTCTTACAGTTTTGGTGGGCGGCCCTCTCCTGGGAGGTTTGTTGTGGTACTTTGTTCTTTACATTTGATAATGAATGTGATGGCGCTCCAGGGGATCATCAAAGATTTGAATATTGTTTATAACCCAACCCTGACTTGTACTTCTCGACAACTTTGTCCCTGACTTGTTTGGAGATCTCCATGGTCTTCATGGTGTTGTTTGGTTAGTGGTACATTTTGTTTAATGGTGTTACAGCCTCGGGTGCTTTCAGAAAAGGTGTTTATATACTCACAGATCATGTGACACTTGTACAGATGGACTTCATTTCACTAAGCATGTGACTTCTGAAGATAATTGGTTGCACCGGAAGTTTTTAGGGGCTTTAAAGCAACGGGGGTGAATACATATGCACATGTCAATATTCAGTTTTTTATTTGCAAAAAAATTCATTTCACTTCTCATGTCCTTATAAACTCAAACCTGTGAAAACATTTTCTCCAGATTGTTTTATTTGAATATCCCATTCTTATTTATTCAAAATTCAATTTGTTCCTGTCTCTTAAATAGCAGCTTCATCTTTTACAGGATATTCCACAATTCCTTTGTGGTAGTGAAACAAAATGCATGCAAATAACTTTCAGTGCTGTTAGTAAACCATCCCACTCAAGAAGTGAAACCGAATCTGCTTGCTGTTACTCAATACATCACCACCAAATTGCTTTGTAGTCTCTTTACCTACGTATATAGTGCTGAGACTTTGTTTATGATCACAGATGTAAATATCCAACCTTCAATTGTGGAATTCCAGTTTTTTTTTTAATTTCTTCACAATTCAGTCACTGAGACTTACAAACGTTGATGTCTTTATAATAGAAGTGATATGAATCAGGGATCCCAATGTTTACTGTATAAATATATTCATTTTATTTTTGACAGCAGTGAATGTGTCAGAGGTTTGTATACGTAATGATGGTAAAATAATGTTAAATTAAGGGAAAAAATTGTAATATCTCTGCCATCAGGCAATATATTAGCAATCATTTTAGCTAATAACCTTCTATGGAGGTAGCCGGAAGAGCTATTCAAGATGTCTGGGCTGTACCATAACACAAAGGATGAGTAAACAGACATACTAATGCATCTCCAAAAATGTCAATATTGGGGAAAATGTTTGTGTTCATAACTTAATTCAAAAATAAAAAATTATTTATTACACAGTGACATTTCAAGCCTTTTTAAGTTTTAATGTTACTGTTGAGTAACATTATGTGAAAAGTTAAAATGAAATTTTCTGATACTTTGAGATTCAACAGTAAAACCAAAATAGAAATACCAAAAATTAAATTTTATATTTAATGAATATAAAATTCTCTCTTTTTAATGAAACTAAAAAACACACATGACCTTTTTTATTATACAGTGGAACATTGGTTTCTTCATTAATCTGTTCTAAAGTGTCTGATAACTGAAACGAACGATAACTGAAGCAATATTTCCCATGAGAAAATGTAAATCCGATTAATCCACTTGAGAGACTCCAAAATACTAACAATTATTTTATTTAAAATTATTTATTACTTTATTTTATATAGAATAACTATAGTTTTATATACAGGCAATGAGAAATAAATACAAAAGACTTATGAAATGGATAAATTAACATTTAACATCACTCTTACGGATTTACACTCCATTTTAAAGAGTGGCAGTGTGGTCCAGCAGCAGCCTTTGTTTTGTACACCTGTTCTCGTATCCGTTTTCACACTAGGTTCAGGCTTTAGAATGTTTGTTTTGAGCGTTATTAATGAGAGACAAAGCCAGAGAAACAAAGCAAGAATGAACGACGAATGTATAAGTGACATGCATGTGTGGATGCTTTGTTTTCGCAAAATTAGTCGACGAAAAGTGGGCGGATGAACGACAACTGGGACTAAATTTCCCCCCAAAAAAGTCGATAATCAGGGCAAACAATAACCGAGGTTCCACTGTATTGTATTTTTTGGGCTAGAGAGTAGTATATTAATGATCTTAAATAAAATAAATAAATAAAATAGTCCAAAGAGCCAACTGTATTCAACATTTAATCATCTTTAACAAAGAGCTTACACATCTGCATAGATAGGTGAAGCATTAAAAACAGGTTGTAATCAAGAACAAAGGACATGTTAATGAGAAATTAATTAATCAAAATGAGTGACATTATTCTGGAAATTTCATTTTAAAATACAATGATACCCAGTTATTCCAAATGACATTATTGCTTACAAAGAACCGTCTTTAATACATAATATAAAAGGTTTGGGTTTTTTTTCTGAATGGCAGCTGAATTATGATGAAATTTCAAAGGGAAGAAAACAGAGTGAAACAGGAACCCTTTGGGATACTTCATTCAACATCAAGAAGTGTCAAAAACATACATTCACATTCAGAAGTCACCTTCATTTGAGGCAAAAAATGAATCAATAGTGAATCAATGTTGCTACTTTGGCCAGTTCAGTTGCTTTTGGAGAAGAAACCAATGGACCAATTTCACATTTATAAACAAGCACTTAATCCCACCTGGTCTGCTTTGGTCAGTAATCAACAGAGAATCATCAAAACGTGCTAATTGTGTTGAGGAAAAATCAAATTACTTGATCTTTTTAAGTGCCTAAAAGAGGCCTAAAAGCCTCATAATTTCAGTGGTAATCAACACAAAGTTTAAAAAGTTTATGCCTTATTTACTCACATGAAATCAGTCCATATTACTATTACATTTAAAACCTTTAAAAACCCAACAATTTAATATCCAAAAAGGCAAAAAGATATAAATCCCTCAACTGATTTTAATATTTTTGTTCTTGTAAAACAGTAAAATGGTTCAAAGCATTTGGATTGAAATTGATGAACAATGAAAGAGCAATTCACTCTCTGACTATAACACTTGTTAGTAAATATGATGAATAATTAACTTTGGTCATATTTGTTAAGCTGCTATCTCAGTTCAATAGTACTGATGCATGTTTAAGAAGTTCCCTGACTGTAAAACCTCTTAAATGGGTTGTGTCTGAAGAAATCAGACAAGACAAATGTCTATCTGTGTGTATAAAATGGCAGATCGTGTCATTTCAGGACTTCTAGACCTTAGCTACTAAGACCTTACCCCCTGTGAGGACGTGTGCGCGCAGGCCGAGATGAGGTGCTCTGGGCCCCTTTGGAAAGCTCTATGCTGTGTAAGACTGTTTGTGATGCAGCGATCACACTTTATAAATTGTTCAGCTCCATTAGAGTCTGGTCCAGCACCTGGTGTATGCCTAGGTTCTCTTCTTTAGCCTGGGCTAGTTTCTCTGGTGACAAAAAGGGACAAAGTGAGAAAACAAGACTTTTAATCCACTGCTATATAAATACATAATCCATGTATAATAATATTTATTGTATAAAAGACAGTTAATGTTTTTAATGACACAATAACATTATGACTGAATATATCATCTTTCATATAATAAGAGTTGCTATTAAAACAGTATATACTACTCCATCTAAAAAAATAGAATATGATGAAAAATGTTCATTGTTGTTCATAATTTAACTGTAATTTTATATTCAGTACACAAAGTGACATATTTCATCCTGTTTTGTGTTTTACTGTTGATCAGTACGGCTTATAGCTCATGAAAATGAGAAATCCAGAACCTCAAATTGTCGCATTACATGTAGTCAGTATAAAATAACCGTTTACCTATTTTAATGAAATTCTGATTATATTGATTACATTTAGTTTTATGCAATATTCAAATTTTCAGGAGATGGACTAGTACAATAGAAAAAAGAAGAGAAAAGATGGGGGCAGTTGATCCATGTCTGTTTTGTTTTATGTAGTACTTTATATTTTAGATTAGATTCAACGTTTTGCCAATGTGATTGCACACAATAGAATTTGACCTCCGCATTTAACCCATCTGCGCACTGAAACACACACACACACACACACACACACACACACACACACACAAGGCTGTGACAACATGTGCCCAAGCAGTGGGCAGCCCTATCCATGGCACACGGGGAGCAATTGGGGATTAGGTGCCTTGCTCAAGGGCACTTCAGTCATGAACTGGTGACCTTCTGGCCACAAGACCAGATCCCTAAACCACCAGGCCACAGCTGCCCCCGACCCAAAAAAACCCCTCCAAAACAATAGCTAAAAATAAGTTAAATATAAAATTAATAAATATTTTACAATAAATTGTTTTATTATACACAAGTGAGCCACCAAACATTATGATCACAGCTTATTCCAATGAAAGTGATTTTTTTTGTTTAAAATGAAAAGATTTTATCAACATTATAAGTGAACATTTTCACTTGATGTACAATATGATGAAGCTACTTTAGTAAATGTTTAGTTTTTTACTATAGTGATTTCTTTCAAACTGCAGCGGACTAAAAAAATCAGTTTAATATATATAAAAATGTGCATTTTTAAAACTGTTTGTATAGCAAAAATAAAAAGAGCGTCTCATCAGTTTTCTTCAAATTTTATATAAATATAATCCTCAAATATTTTGAAGAAATCAAAGCGTGAATTCAGTATCCTGATTTGGTTGTTACTGTGAGCAGAGTAGATCACCTCTAGGAGGTGGTTTGTTTGCCTTTGTTTTCTTTCACTATGAATAGAAAGAGGATTCCTGTTTGAGTTCATCACTAAAGCTCTCAGCAGTGACTGTTGTGTGAGCAAAATGTCAGCTGAGTTTTGGGTTTCACTAAACACAAAGGACAATCACTGTTGCCACAATACAGAGCAGTTTAGCCACAAGTGCTCAGACATGATTAGTGGAACAAAAGTCCTGGCTGCTTTAAAATACCACCAAAAGTTCCCTCCTGGTCAAAATACTAAATTTACACGAGGTCCTGGGTTAATTCCTGCTTTTACAGGAGCTCCTCTGTGATTCTGGTCTTTTAGTGTGCAGATCCAACAAACTGCAAACCAAAAAATATTCAAGCTTTTGAAGAATCACTCAAACGGCTTGGTCTGGATGGGTTTGGGTCTACTTGGGAGAGTTTCATGAGGAGGAAAAGAAAGTTAAAGTGCAGCATTAAGTGAGGCTTATTAGAGGTGATTATCACAGCTACAGGTATAAGTCACCATCACTGTGAGTTCTTTAAAGATCTGATCGTAAAAAATGGTTAAACTATTAACAAAACTGTTTATAATCAAACTGATAACATAATGGACTTAAAGATAAAAATTAATACACGAGTGTAAAATGAATAAATAAAAATAAGCATCGTACAGTCACGTGATGGACCACCTATTTCATAAAAAAATACAACCCCCAAAAAATCTCGCCTGTAGTGATTTTAATGCTGCTCAGATACAGGAGACATTGAGGAGGCATGTCAAATGTTTAATTACAGACTGATAAACTAATCCAATCTGAAAAGGGCTTTTCTTATAAATTCTGGTAATAGAGTACATGTAATAACATGCTAAAATATTCACAAGTGCCAGAAATTAAATGTATCAGAGATCGATGAATGGTATTTTTTGAGCAGGGCTGGCACAGAATACCAAGTGTTGAGAACATATTGAAAATACTGAATTTAAGTATTTAAAATTCAGTGAAAGGCAATATTCTGAACATGTTTATCAATTTAAATAAAATGCTGCGAGATTTACCCACAAAAAAAACAAAACACACACAAGCCAGATCCTCATCTTTGTGAAACAGCTCATTTGAGGAAGGATGAACCGAACAGTCTTCTCATTTCCTTCAGTGTTTTAAAAACATCTACTTGTGTTGTAGTGGTTTGAGGGAGATTAAAAAATCATTTCCCATCTGTTGTGGAACTTGCTAATGAGATTTTATGGACATTTGCTGCCTTTGATTTATAAACGCTGTATGCAGTTCACAAGTATTTTAAACATTCTGAAATATATTTACTGACCTCAGCCACACTGTAATTACTTGAGCATATGTTTATTGCTGTTGTAGTAACTGTGATAACAAGTCAAAAGTGACTTGCTGGGAAACTTTGGTCATGGCTATGATATTTAAGGTCTAATAACATAGATACTAAAGTGATTTGCATAAGTCATCCTTAACTCACATGCAGCTTAATGGAAAACTTTGGGTACCCCTGCTGAAAGAGTTAATGCACCTACTCTTCATGCACATTATGTATTTATTATTTATTTATTTTTCCATTATAATATTCAATCATGATGAAATCACATTACATTTAGAAGTTAACCGTGACAAATCATGCTTAAATATTTAGTTACATTTTATGCTACCAAGATTTAAACAAAAAGTATGTAGTCTTCAATGAAATGTATTTCAGAATATTTTACAATAACCATCTTCTTGACTTTATCTTCTTTACCACAGAACATTTCACCAAAACAACAAAGTTTCAAAGTAACTCACTAGCTTCTGCCGCTACTGGTCTCTCTCCCTCTCCCTCTCCCTCTACCTCCCTCTACCTCTCCCTCTACCATAGGGGTCTTTGAACTTAAAATGATCTGTTTAAACAGTTCAGTAATGTAACAGTGTGTGCCTGACTGGCCGCTTCTTTCTGTTCTTGTGGGAAGTGTATTTTGGGCTGGCAGTAACATTTTGAGACAATAAAAACAACAAATCTATTTTTTAAAACAATAAAAAGAATTATGACTTGTTTCCCTTTGTTTTGATCAGTCATTCAAACAAACCTAATTGCAAATGTAAAGTCAGTCACAGTGAAGGGTCAAAACATGAAAATACATCAACATTGTTCAAATCAAGGATAAGTCCATCAAATAAATGGAAATTGTCCACTGAATTTTGCATAAAAAGCCCTCTGGAGCAAAATTAATAAGAAAAAGTTTGAGAACTTATTTTCACCAAGATTGAAATCTCTTTGGATGCATCTATAGAGATTATACATTTCTGTGTCAAATAAAGTATGCACAAAGCTAAAACCCATCTCTTTTAAAGGCAAATCACTGTTCATGAACTGACTAGAACATATTCTGCAATGGACAGCTTAAGCAAAGCTGAGCATTTTATCTAATCTTAGTGACCTCAGACCACACACACATGCAAAAATGAAGAGATGTTTACATCTGGAGCAGCTCAGCTATTGAGCTCATTAAGAACTACTCTCAGCTCATTACTGAGAATGTGGTTTTTCTCCACCATCTTTTGGAAGTGATCTGCAGCCACAGCATCATCGAGAGTCAAGTACAAATGAAGAGCCAAGAGGAGGGAAAGATAAAAGAAGAAACAGAGGGAGGGGTTAGTGCAGTAAAAGATACTGGAGAGTAGAAGAGGAGTGAGGATACAACAGCCACTGGAGACTCTAGGAACAAAACTGTTATACATTTCAGTATTATGGACATTTTACTGGCATCTAAATATCCACATTTTTAATTAATATTATTTTAATATCCTAATTAAAATGTATTCTTATATATACACACAATAAACAAAAATCTGAATATTTAGGCTGATTTAGTGATTCATTGTTTGTGTCTGTATAAATATACATGATTAGAATATATGCAAATGAACCTAAATACAATAGTTTTGAAAATAGTAATTGATTTTTGAGATATATTATGACCACTGCTGGTTTGGAATGAACTTGGCCCGTGACAGGGATTGCTGCATGTATAAATAGGATAAATATTTATATATAAATAGTGAGCACACCAGTCAGTTGTAGCAGAGTGCAAAACAATCATGGGCAAATACATGATTTGACAGATGTCCAAAAGGAAGGTTTCCAAGTGAAAAAAGACACTAACTTTGTAGGATGTTTTACTCACTGTTATAGTAAAGAGAACCAAGCAAATCTTACTGGGCTGTAGCTTTTAATCGTTTACCTTATTCTGCCCCCCCAAAAAAGACAATTAATATGGATGCACAAAATATTGACAGCCAATATCACTTGCCATTAAATGGAGAAACTAAATTACTATCAGCAGCCAGATATTTAAAATCTTTTTGAATGCATTTATTTTGAGTCACAGTTACAAACAGTTGTGCAACAGCCTCTCTTTAGTAATGAACAAATGAGAGGAATTCTGTCACTCATCAAATAAATAAAAGGCTTCTTGACTGTTCTTAGCAGCCAATTTCTAAATTCCATCCAAAGCTGTAAATAAATTAGCAGTAAACCCACATCCATAAAATTAAGAGCACAAATTGAAAAATAAAAGAAGGAAAATGAAAGGTGTTTTTGCCTTTTATTACAGAGGGAGAAAGAAAAACACTACAGAGACACATTTAGCAGAGTTCCAGCAGAGGTATAAACACAGAGTGACTGAGAAAGCCCAAGGTAGAAATAAAAGCTTCAGAAAAGATAAGTGAGGGAAAAGAACACAGCGTTGACACCACTAGATACAGTAAGAGGGGAAAAAGAAAAAACACAATAGGACACCGACTGGCTCCTTGAGGTACGCCATATCAAACCCATTCATTTAAGGGCCTAAACAGGCATAACATTTTAAAACCCTGTGTAGAAATGGATTAATTATGCTTAAATATGTATGACTCTGATTTTACCCAACACTGGAATGAAGGGAAATAAAAACAAGTGAATATGACGATGAGTGAACCCCAGGTGAGCCAGAAGTAGGAAACGTCAGGAAAGTAGAGGAGACTGGGATGATGAGGAGGGCAGGAGTGAGAGAGTAAGGAGATGGAGGAGACAGTGCATCTACAGAGTAGTCATGTCGTTGAGAGCGAGATCCAGCTCCTCACTGAGGGCTTTACCCTTCAGCTTCTGAGCATACACCTCGTCTAAGTTTCATCCAAGACACAGAATGGACAGACAGTAAGAATACAGACGCACGAAATGGACAGAACAATACAGAGAGTGGAAAAAGAACAGAAGGTCAGACAGAGGACTAGACTTATTTAAGAGTCGTATACTATATATTTAATTAGTCATATAATAAGCTTCACAAAATTAAATCTGGCTTGACTGATATGATGCAAAAGATGGTATTCTGTCCACAAACAGCACACTCACACTCAATACACATGCTTGTAGTTTGTGAATATACAAAAACTAAACATATGCTAGAGCAACCACCTCATTACACAACATCTACATGCCAGCCTCTGTTAGTTTTGTTAATTCAACTCGAATTGTCTGTTAATCAACACTTGTTTGTCAACATGAACCAACTGGCCAGATTAAAAGTACTTGCATATTGAAACAGAGCACCAATTGTGCAAAATATACAGATTATCTTTTCAACCAACATGAAACCAAAGATTCTTTAAACGTTATAAGCACTAAGCAGATAGTTCAGTAGCAACTCAGTTTGTTGGCTAATTTATCAGAAACACCTACCATACAGGTGCACTTTAAAAATTCACACTCTGAAGGCCCTGTGACTGGCAAATCAGTTTCATACTAGTGCATTTAAAAATAGAATATTGTGAAATATTTTGTGTTCATAATTTCATTCAAAAATTTTAACCTTTATATAATTTAGTCATTACATGTAAAGTGACATTTCAAGCCTTTTTTGTTTTACTAGTAATCAGCTTGGCTTAAAGTTTGTGAAAATCAGAAATCCCGAATGTCAAATTACAGTATTAGAATATTTCATTTTTAGTTTAAGTACGTTTCCATTCAAACAGTATCAACCTATAAATAGGCTGAAACAAATGAAAAGGCTTAAAATATGTCACTTTGTGTGTAATGAAAATAAAATACTACAGTTTACCTTTTTAAATTAAATTATGAACACAAATTAACTTCATGGTGATCTTGTATTTTTTGGAGCTACACTAGTATATCTGCTTCTGTGCCAGTCAAATTTACACTTTGCTGCACAAGTGCAAATTAAACCAGCACAGAATCATAATACTGGCTGTGAACCAGTTAAGTTCACAATTTACAAAGCCAGCCATGTAGGAGCGACTCTCAACATTCAGGATGACAAATCGAATAAGACCCTTAAAACACCATCACCCCACTGAATCCATCCAATCTCAAGAATCTATCAAAGGCAAAGCAGCTAAAGCTAGCGAGAGTGCAGAGTCAGCCACACGTCAGCAATCTTTCTTCAGTAATGAAAAGACCAAAGTCATTATGAGGAAAACTGGAGGTATAAAAAGAAAATGTTTGTCCTGTAACATTGTGCATTTCTTTTTTCCAGATCTGAGAATTTCCTATGATTGAAAAAAGTTATTTATATGTTTGGCACACAAATGTGTGTGTGTGCTGTCAATTATAGTTCTTCAATTCATCAGAATCAAACAAGAAAACAGTGTGTTTATAGTGCACTTTGCGGGTATAAAATTATTGCTGCACAATTTATTAGGCGCCCTCTACCAAATCCATCAACAGAAAAGGACCATGGTGGTAGACCACCATCAGCACAGCAGTAATGCCAACAAGGTAATGTGTTTAGTGTATAAGTAGGAGTATGGTATGAGTGTATCAGGCATAGCAGCATTGCTTGAGGATTTAAACACTGTATAGTATAAGCTCACTATGTTTAAGATGGGTGACTAAAAGCCAGAGTCCAGCACAATGTCTCTGCTCTGACTGACTAACAACTAAAGCTAGTACAGTGGTAACCCTACTTACGAGTTTAATCCGTGCAGGAGCTGAGCTCGTTAGCTGGTTTGCTCGTTAGCTGGATGCATTTTTCCCCATAAGAATACATGTAAAACTGATTAATCCGTGTCAGCCGGTCAATATACAGTATACTTTAATATGCTAAATAATGTGTTTATATGGGTTTTTAAAACATAAACGAGACGACG
>BRDA01007347.1:99535-112831 GCA_036984385.1 Crenuchus spilurus
TTTTTCCAATAGCTGATGACAAGATTTAAATTGCAGGGCAGCTGATGGCTGATATAATGCAAATATCATGTTCTCCCCCCCCCCCGCCCCCCCCATCAGATAAGAAAATATTAATATAAAAAATTCAATAACTGTTCACTTGAGACATCAATCATGTGTTCATCTGCATGTAGAATGGTGCTCTAACATTGTTCTACAGCAGCAGCACTGATAAGGCTGCCTGCAAATGTGCCTGTAAACTATCAATGTTTTGATCAAGTGCAGGCTGTTTAAAAATAATCAGTTATTATATAGAATGATTATTCATTCTGTCACTAATATATTCTAAGGTTACTGGTGGTGTTAGAAGCAAAACAACACTTATTACCAAGATAAATTATTTTATATAATAAGCTTAGGTGCTGTTGCCTTTTGCACAGTAGTGTAAAACTATGCAAAATGGTTGCAATATTAACAAATAAGCGCAAAGAATTAAATTTGAAATGGTTCACTGCAGCTTATAAGGTTTAGGGTTTATTTAATAAAATGTTCATTTGGGAGATGATGTCTAATAAGTACTGTACCTTTAATAATCTGACCCAAGTTTGCAATGCATAGTCTAGTCTGGTTAAAAAAAATCTTTCTTCTCTTCACACGGTTGTTGTATTAAGTGCTAAGTCTTCTGTTTTCGCTCTGTCAGACTTAGTGCTTCAGTAACTGTCTCTATGGTTACCCAAACACCTAGACAATGACTTGATGCTCTAATCTGGAGGCCATGCTGGCCTCACTGCAGCTGTTTCTTCTCCTACCTTCTCTGCCTGGGCCTCCAAAGACTTCAAGTTGTTGGTGACATTTTTCAACTCTTCCTCAAGGTCACCAGATTTGCTGTGCCATTGCAGGAGAAGTAGGGAAATACAGAAGGAAATAAGAGGAGAGACAAAAGGGGGGAGAGAGAGAAAAAGAGAGAGCACTTTGAGAAGATGTGGAGAGCAGATGTCTAAGCTAAGGAGACCCCGACCTGAAGAGAGCAAGAGGTTTTCCTGATAATGCCAAAAAATACTCTGGACACCACCGCTACAGAATCGGTAAGACATGGTGCATGCTCTGGATGTTGTTTGTTAATTAAAACTATATTTATTTATTATGATTTAGATGAAGATCACAATTTAGGAGTCATTCAAGCTGAAGGCTTCACAAATCATTTCTCAAAACTGTATCTGAATGACATTAAAACAGTGCTTAGGAAATAAAAGCCTTAGGAAAAATAGTTATGATGGTTGTGGGTATAGGGAACATTTAATATAGCAATTTTACAGTTGTAAAATTAATTAAGCTGCTTTCAACTTTACTTGAACTGCTTTCAACAATAAAATGCTTCATCATAAAGAATTTTCTTCCTAAGGCTTTGGTGGGGGCCACCTTCGTCTGCCAGGAGAAGGTTCACATAAGAACTATGCAGCAGAACTAAGCAAATCAGCAAAGGTGATTAGCAAGTTTGGGCAGGAAAGGAGGAGAGAAGGAGTTAGACTCAGCATTCAGGGTTCCTGAGCAATGGTCACTCTGCAGTACCTCTTCCTCTCCGCACATCATGGACTTCAAATTCTGATCCATGAGTCTAAGCTCCTCCTCCAGCTGCCTGCCTCGACTGGGTTAGTCCAACACGAGCAGGGAATGGGGAAGGGTGGGGCAGGAGATGGGGAGGGGGGCACAAATTGTTGTTTGCCCCACGGTGGGGTGCATTGGCATGCAATTGGAAAACAAAGGGAGACTGTAGTTAGTGTACCCCAGAGCTGTTCACACTTCTTTTTTCTCTCAAGAGAGGGAGTGGGGTGGCTGAAGGACCACAGGCAGCAGTTAAACAATCTGAAATAATTATACTAATTATAACTTATATGGCCAAAATAAAGTCCCAAAATACCTGCCATTTTCACAAAGCACAACACATTGCATATTATTTCATCTGTCTGTAGTTTCATCACTGGAACATTCAAAATTCTAAATACTGTAAAAACTATGAGTGCAGTGATTTTTGATGTTTCACATACTGCACTACAGAAAACCCTCCTAAACAGCAATACTTGCATTGTTTTTGTATTCTTGAAGCATTGTTTAGATCCACAACATGCTTACAACCTCACAAAAATTATGATTAAATGTAATATTGTCCACTCTGGTTTCTTTCCAAATCAATTTTTTTTAAATCATTCACAACATGACATCACAATCATATTATAAAACATGGTAATAGTGCTGTCATATTAAAATCTCATAGCACTATTAACATTTCATAATGAGTGGACCTACTGCATCTCAAAAAATTTACAATATTGTGACATTAATTTGTCTTTATAATTTAATTTAAAAAGATAAAACTATATTTTTAATCATTACATGCAAAGTAACATTTTAAGCTGTTTTTGTTTTGCTGTTGATCAGTATGACTTATAGCTCAATAAACTAGAAATCCAGAATCTCAAATTAGAATTTTTTTGAAAATTTTTAGTACTTTGAGTTTGAGTAAATTACTTTTTAAAGAGTATCAACATTAAAACAAAAAAAGGCTTGAAATATGTCACTTTACATGTAATTAATATAAAATAAATAATAGCTTATTTTTTAAAATTAAACTATGATCACAAATGAAATTTCACAGTATTCTATTTTTTAGATGCACTAGTTTGTAGAATTAGAAGAAGGAAACATGGACGAATTGCATGTTTAATTATAAATGCATAAGTATGCATGAATAGTTCTGCTCAATAGGATTTAAACGAGAGTAGCAAATGTAATATGTAGAATTTGTAATATATACAAATATATAAAATGTAATATACTGTATATAGTACTTCTGGGCTTTTTTGTCTGAGGTTTGTTAATCAAACTTCAGAAAAACAAAATATATAGATTGTTATTTGTAAAGTATATTGTGAAAAGGTCAAGTCATCTGACATTTAATTTTGCCATCTCTTGCTTTGGAAGTCCTTTCAGGCACCACAGACATGCAACATGTTGGGTAACTGTTCATGCAAGGTATAATCAATAAGATAGAACTATGTAACTATGAATACAGTACACATCTTGGGTGCATATTTAACAAGGCTGACCATTAACTGGAAACATTTCATCAATTAAATGTCCATATTAGCTAAAAACAGCTGTAATCAATGCATATGAGCACATCCGCAGTACTGGGAAACAGTTCTGGGACATGAAACTTAAAAATTAAACTTATCACAAAATGTGCAAACATGTCCAAGTAAGCTAAATTAGAAACTCCAAAATCAGATCTCTCCTATTGTTTTACTTTTTTTAAATTGGCCAAGAATCAAGTCAGTACTTTAGATTGTTAGTTACATGGTTTCCATTGTGCATAAACTTGCTAGTTTATTAAAACACTAGTTTTATCATTATGGCACAAACCTGTATTACACAAGTCTACTTTGGGCATAAATCTCATTCCTGACGGTCTAACCTACAATATTTGATCTGTGCCTGTTAAATGGAAACTGTAACTTACACAATCTAAAAAGTTACCAATTCAACAACAAACATATACACTGATTTAAAAACAAAAACCTTCTAACATGACAGAAGATCAAATGTGTTCATTTAATGCAATTTATACCATCAATTATATCCATTAAATAGAATTTATAATAAATTTACAAGGAAACCATAAGAATTAATTCCCAGTACTGTGTATATGCTCATATACTAGTGTTTAATAAAACAACATTAGCACAAATTACTCCTTAGTTACAAGCAGCAGCTGAGCTGAAGACGTGCTCTGTTGTTGACAGTAAATAATACTCACGCCTCAGCCACCTCAGCACGCTCTTCAGAACGCTCCAGGTCGCCCTCAAGGATGACCAGCTTACGGGCCACCTGCAGGTAACACCAAGCAATCTCTTAAACACATGCAGCTCTGATTCCAGTTTAATCTATGAATAATACAGATCTGCACGCTTGTTAATTAAGCAAAGGTAACCACACATTCCAAGCAAGAAACTGCAATATATATGAGATGCTAGCATAATGTTTACATGACAATTTTTGGTGTTTTCTCTACTGTCAACTCCATGTTTCAAAAGTAAATGCAATGCTGACTCTTTATTGAGCAAGAAAAGATAAAGAATCATGTCTGCTCATGAAACCGTTAACAAACATGAACAGTTAGAACAGTGGCTAGACTCTGAACTCTGCTGCTACAGTCAATGACAGCCTTAATGTTCTTAAACAGAGTGAATCCTGCCAACGTAATCCACTGGTCAGTAGTGTGAGGACCCTCTCAGCACACAGCCTTAAGCCCAAGTCACATCTAAACACAATATGCTCCTTAAGCTTATGGCAGTACAGGCAGATTGGGAGATTTAACGGAGTGTCAGAATGTATTTACATTTGACCTCACAATTTAAATTTCTGTCCATATCCTGATCAGCTTTTGAGCACATCTTGGACTGAAAGTTCATGGCTAATGGAGTGGATACGTAAAAATATTCAGTGAGAGCTAAAAACCTCATGTGCCAGCCAGACGTACGTTGATTTCCTGAAATTCTACAAATGCGTTAAGATCCCCTGGTGGGAAGTCATTCATAGTCTACAAAGCTAAAAGCTAAGGATGAAAAAAAACTAAAGCTAAAGAAATGAACAGCCTTTGAAAAGCCACAATGAGAGTATGAGGCCCTCTTTGATCCCTTTGGGCTATGAGTACAGAGAGCACTAGAGCTTCTAACACATCAGAGTATAATATAAAAAAAGAGACATCTAAAAGTCCTCAAGGCAGCCGATTCAGGTCACTTTGGGTCACTAAAGGAGTACCATAAACCAAAGTCCTTATACACAAGCCGGTTTACTCTTTGGCCATCTTTGCAACAACCCTGGGCAGTTATTTCAGCCATACAAGACAGGTTACTGTCATTTTGTATAGAAAGAAATGACATAAAACATTTAGGAACATACAGCCTAACTCAAACTGACACTATAGAAGTACAGGTAAGTATTTAAAGTGTGAATAATACTAAACCCAGTACACACCTCCTCATATTTGCGGTCAGCCTCTTCTGCAATGTGTTTGGCCTCCTTCAGCTGCATCTCTTGGAGCTCCATTTTCTCCTCATCTTTTGTTGCTCTGTTCTCTATGACCTTCATTCCTCTGTACAATAACGACAGCAATAAGGACACGGCAGCTCATTTAGTTGAGTAGCTTCTCTTCCACCACATAAAAGAAATTGCATGAAAATGTCCAAAAAAATCATAAAAAATGTGTCCATTTACTGTCCCAGCACTGCCAGGTATTTACCACTCGAGTAAGGTTCAGTATTGTATTTAAATTACAAAACAACAGACCGAGAAGATCCAGAAAACAGGTATGTATACAAAGACTTGAATTAAGATGTATGTGCTCATTTAGTAAATCTAATTTGTTCAAATGAAGTCACCTCTCGCTCTCATCTGCAGCCTTTTCTGCTTCCTCGAGTTTCTGCAGTGCGGTGGCCAGTCTTTCCTGGGCTCTGTCCAACTCTTCCTCAACCAGCTGGATACGTCTGTTCAGGGAGGCCACCTCAGCCTCTGCCTAGAAGGACAACACAACCAAACCAAAGTCAATCACTCAGCAAAAATTCACAAAAATAGTCACTAATTCATAAATACTGTCCCCACTCGTGCCTTCTACAAGCATTCTGGGGGCAGCCATGGCCTAGTGGTCGCCAGTTCGATCCCCAGACAGGACATGACTGAAGTGCCCTTGAGCAACCTTGAAGTGCCCTAACCCCCTAACTGCTCCCCGGGCGCCGGTGGATAAGGGCTGCCCATCGCTTCAGGCACAAATTCTCACAGCCTAGTGTGTTCACTAGTGTGTGTGTGTGTGTTTCACTGCATGAATGGGTTCACCATTGTGTGAAAATCACATTGGCAAATTGGTTGATCTTAATCTTAATCTAAAAATCAATCTATGTACCTGTAATTAGGACTGAATATCTCTTTGACCACTGTTTAAAAAGTCAGTGACTGGTTAGAAAATGGAGGTGTTTTCTTTAAAACATTTCCCTAAAACGGAGCGACCCTTGGGATGTTACCACAGCAATCATTAAATCATTAGGTAGACATACAACTTAGGAGCCAGTGGTTCTGAAGCTATAGCACAACATCCTCTCCAGGGACAGTGTGGAACATTTTTCTTCAGAAGTTTCTATTTACTTCTAAGATAAATGTACAGTTCATTTGGCCCTGGGAGAATTAAACCAACCCCTCCACCCCTGAGGTTGTCACGGCAGTAGATCAACAAAGCATGTTTAGCTTAAATGCTACATGTTTGGGACTTTCAATGGTAGTCCAGCGTAGCATCTTTTGGGGAAAAAGGAAATAAAGGATAACCCAAGACAGGCCTAAATCAGCACTACCTGGTGTTGTGTTGCATCGTGAGGACTGAGGCTACATCTTTCAAAGCCATGTGTCCTTAGAGAGAAGACACATTCAACAGCGGCAGCGTCAAAGCCACAAATACACCACAGATAATGTCACACAGTGCTGCCTTGTAGACCAAATAGAAAAAAGAACGTTATCTTCTCTAATGACTTTAAAGAGTCTGTCCTCCTTAAAAGACTATTAACTCTTTATCTCCCAGTCTCTTCTAGTAAACGTTTGAACTTACACTCAGACTAGTTTCAATGACATTTACTTTTAAATGAAGATAAACATATCTGTCATGTCAGGCCAAGTGGAACTCTGCAGATGCTTGAAACGGACTTCTTTAATCTATTAAAAGTTATCTAAAAGCAGGACCATTGCTAAAATGTCCATATTTATTACTATTAGGGCAGCTCCAAAAAGTAGAACATCATAAAAAAGCTTATTAGTGTTCATAATTTAATACAAAAAGGTAAACAAATTTGTTATATTCATTATACGTAAAGTAATAATTTGTGATTCTGATTTTATTTTCACTGCAATATTATATATATATTTTTTATCTTGGCTGATTCCAAACATGCATCACTACTAAACGCCCTGTTGACACCAAGTGAGGACAGATCCAGCAGGTCCAGGAGGAGGTGATGATGGCTGAGATTATTAGACTATGGCGTTCGAATTCCAGCATTCCAAGTATCCCACTGAGACATGGGCAGTGGTCCCGCCAACACAAAGAGCCAGTGTTCCTCACTCCCCAGCAGAAGACAGCTAATCAAACCCCCGTACTGTCAAATTCTCTCACACTGAGCCAGTTCCACTCAGATTCACAAGGGCAGCTGTGGAATGCCACACACGGCATTCCAAATATTCACTATGACTAGAAGAATAATTCACATTGAAGCCGGCATCTTTTTCCAATTAACTGCTGAAAAGTAACTAAATCAGAAAAACAACAACGCTGCAAGCCTGAAGACAGTGCTACCAAAGGGGGTATTGAGTGACTAATCAATGTGAGCTGTGGATTTTTACTTTCTCTCCATAACTATAGCACAATAAAGACTTTTAAGCCATGACATGAAACCTAGACCCCTATTCCTTTTAATAACTTACTGTGTCACTAAGGTTTAGAATGGGGAAAATGTCCTTTGATGCATTAACTCTGGATCCTTGTTAACATTCAAAGATAACTGCATTTTAAAGATTTAATAACACTTAAATGATCTTCTCAAAGATTTTTTAGATCCTGCAGGCTTATAGTAAGTACTGAAATGTAGCAATGGACTAAATCCTGAACTAATAAATAAAAACAGCCTTTAAAAAATGTCATCTACTTTGACTTTCCTCCAAATTCACATTTGCCTGACATCTTTCTACAGAAAAGGAAAGCAGGAGGTATGTGATATATGAGACTTTTGGACATTCCCAAGGTCTTTTAGCTTTGAGGCAACTAAGAGAGCACAGGAAATGATTAACCTCCTGCTCTCTGGGACCTGGGCCAGGTTCACTCAAGCCAATAGACAAGTAGACTGGGAGGGGACACAGGAAGTGGGAGCAGGTTGACTAAACAGTTCACTTCTCTCTGGGTCGAACAGCTATGGTTCCCAACTCAGCAAGAGCAAACATTTTAGGCTGTGACAGGCCTGAACTGTGTTGTACAGAAAAGCTGAAAGGAGACACATAGTTAACCTGTGAAAGAGAGAGCTAATTTGGTCATGTTAAATACCCAGACTGCATCTGTGCCAACAGAGTGTGCTGGGATCAGACAGACCAGCTTACAGCACATCACCTTTCTATAGTAATCAACATACACTAGAAGTGTTATTTAAGGTACATTGTGCTTTCATACAAAACTCATTAATAAAAACAGCATCAACCTAATTACTGAAGTTAATTGAATAGTATCAAAACTATGCTAATGTGATGCTAATGATTGTAAACAAATAAGCAATATTAATAGTATAATTTAATCACTATGGTAAAATTAAACCAAATGGTACCACCCAATGACTACAGCCATACTAAATGGATAATATTGAAACTTATTGACTACAGCCATATTAAAGCAAAAGTATCAGTACATGTTAAAATTAAAGGAACTTACTGAAAAAGGGCCAAATTAAAGGAATAGTCAAACTAAATGACCAAAAGGAACAGTGTCATTAAATGAATAAGACTATATTAAAGGAACAACATTAACTCACCATGGCCAAATTAAAGGACTAGCACAACCTAATGAATATGGCAACGTTAAAGGTACATATTAGCACTACCTTACTGACCACGTCCTAATTAAATAGTACAACCAATGAATAAGGCCAAAGTAAAACAGTACAGATAAGTATAAACAGCAGAGGGCTTGTGGTTAAGGAACCAGCCTTGTGATCAACAACTGCAAACCCACCGACAACACTTGACTGAACCGAGCTTTCAAGGCACCTAACCCGCAACAGTTCCCTGGGCGCCTTGGATAGAGATGCCCACCACTCCAGGTGAGTGTGCTCACTTTCCTCTAGTTCACTGGTGTGTGTGTCTTTCACTTCACAGATGGGTTAGGTGTAGAGGTCAAATTCCTGTGTGCACTTTTACTTCACTTTCACTTCATTCAACACTAACATTACCTGGGCCATCCCATAAAAGAAATAGTAAAGCTAACAACAATAGCTCAATATAACAAAAAATACTATATATAAATACACTAATAAAAAATTAAAACTGGCTAAATAATAAAAAGGTAATGAATATGGTAATATTAATTAGGTACAGTAACACTAACTCACTGACTATGTCCACATCAAAAGAATAGCATCACCTAAGGAATACAACCATATTGAAAAATAGCACCACTATTGCCAAGTTAACTAGCTGATGAACATGGCTAAGTGAAAGAATAACAACGATAACTTAAGCGTGTTGAGCAATAGTAGCTGATAAAGATAAGAAATGTAAAGGCACAGAACTGGTTTTAGTTCAAAGTGAAAGACCTGAGTGAGTTTAGTGAGCACCAGTCTACAGGCTGGTGGTGACTACAGATGATATGAGTGTGATCTTGTTCACAGTGCTTTTGTTTACTGAGCAGATGTGAACAGTCAGCCTGCAGGTGAAGCTCTATAGCAACCAGGTAACTCGATCAGACACACAGCTCAGTCCTGAAACCCAAATCTACACAAACCCACAGCACCGGACGTGTTTACAAGCTGTTTCAGCCGTGATCTGCTGCTACCTGAATATCTCTCATGTCTCACCCTTTCTCTGGCGTGTCTCTCCGAGTCCACCTCTCTCTGAAGAGCCTCAGCTCGGTCCTCTGCCTCGTCGGCCTGCTGCTGCAGTGACTGGATTTTCCTTTTCACAGCCTCGATGGACGTCATTCCAGCCATGACCACAGCTTAAAACACCTCAGACTGAACACAACTGCACACCTCAACACTGCTGCACACCGCTCTTCTCTCTCATGTGAGGGGTTAAAGCATGTCCTTCACTTCTTCTCAGAGGGCTGAACACTAACTCGCCCTGTTCACTCACTATTGAAGTTGCCCTCAGAGGCGCCCCCGTAACTCCGCCCCTTCTTATCTAACGTGACGTCACGAGTCACAGGCCACTCACGTTTAAAAAGAAATGGCCCACTTCAGAAAAGTCCTTCAGCTCCTCATATTCATATTGATCTACTGGACGAGCAAAGTGAGTCTACAGTTACAGACGTGGAAGAATAGCTAAAACCCTGCTTTACTCATGCTGGAAAGTGGTGAAAATAAAAATACACCTGCAGACGTTTTAGTAGATAATTCATAAAGTAAAAAACGTGCAAAAATATATAAAAGGGCAGATCTGTTGGTACCCCTAGAAAATATTATAAATAGTAGACTAAATATGATTAAATGATTAGATAGTAATAGTAAAAATGTGTCAAATTTGAAGTGACTTTCAGTTGTATTATTATTATTATTATTATTATTATTATTATTATTATTATTATACCAGCAATAATAATAATAATAATAATAATAATAATAATAATAGTAATAATAATAATAATAATAATAATAATAATAATAATAAATTATTATTATTATTATTATTATTATTATTATTATTATTATTATTATTATTATTATTATTATTATTATAAGGAATGAAACTTAGTGCATATGTATATTTTGGGCCATTGAAATAATATGCCTAAAAATGAAAGAAATTTCATTTTTATTTTTGATCCTGGGAAAAGGTGGATGAAACAATGAATGACCAGGTGTCCCATTATGTTTGGCTATATAGTGTAATTTGTTTATTTTTATTTAACTACACTGGTCATCTGTTGGTCACAAAGCTGTAAATATGGTCACATATTTGGTTTTATTATTATATTTTAGACCAAAAACACAGTGTCTGAACTTCCTATACTGACATGATAGATATCTTAGGACACTTTAATTACATCTGACCACATAATGCTAGTGTGACTGGCATATCTGTACTGCCCTTTTTCTTCATATATTCAACCCAAAATCATGATAATAAATGTTTATTAATTTTAAACAAGCTCTAAGTATTATTAGTACTACATTTGCCTCCAGCAGCTGTAGTTTACTGCCCATACTGACCCCTTTTCCACATTTCACTGAGATGCAGTGTAGCTGAAGCTTGTGAAATGTAAGTATTGTATCTTTAAAAAGCATTAAAAGTGATTCACACATGCCTTTGCCTTTTCGCACCGGTGTCTGGAAAAGCACATTAGAGCTGGAAAGCATTACTTCAGTTCACTGTAAACAAAAGGCTGCATTCTTTCAATTCTTTTCCTTCTTTGGTCACATAACAATAATAATACAAAGGCTCATGGGGGATATCCATCACTCAGCCATATACTCAAACAACCCCATATATTACTAGATTGATTTCTCCCTCTGTGCTATGTACTGGTGTCGTGTAGCTGGATGAGGCATTACAACTTTGAAATGTGTCCTGATAATTTATGTAGGACCATAAATAGTGCAAGACCACATTGTCTCTATTATTTACAGTATATAACCACTATAGCTCTTGTTCACTGACACTACAACCTTTGCTCTTTGTTCTGTACTGAAACTAGAATTTTTTGTGCTTTTATGCTTACATTTCTATATACGGAACTGATCCTATATAAGTTTGATCCCCTGAATGGACAGGACACAACTGAAATCCTTTTGAGTAAGACATCTAACCACTACCTGCTGCCAGGGCACTGTGGATAGAGCTGCCCACCACTATGGGCAAGTGTGCTCAGTGCCCCCTAGTGTGTTTGTTCACTAATGTGTGTGTGTTTGTGTGTTTCACTGCACGGATGGGTGAAATGCGGAGAGAAACTTCCTAAAGGGGATGGATAAAAGCACATCTTATTTCCTTCTGCATAAAGTAAGCTCAGAAGACGCCAATTGTGTGAACATTTCATGATGACTGAACCAATACAAATGGTTCACAACTGTGTTGAAATAAATCTCCTTACATGAACTTACAGTGAAAGCAAGAAAGGTTTCTGCCCTCTTTACCATCTTTGTAATACTGCTTTTTCTTTAGACAGCAACAAAAAGGTGTCTGTAATATATTTAGTATGTACACTATAAGTCCAAATGTTTGTGGACACCCATTGCAGACACAAATGTACAAATACACACACAGCTTTTGGCACAACTATCATCACCATATCTAATGCCAGGTGAGGGCAAGAGGGGTATAAAGCCTTCCAAGCACTGAGCTGTGGAGCTACACAGTAAATCTGCCAGTGTTAAATCAACACTATTAGAGTTAAATTAACACTGAGAGTGTTATATTTTGACACCCTCAGTGTTAATTTAACTCTAATAGTGTTGATTTAACACTGGCAGATTTACTGTGTATGTTCTCTGGAATGATGGAGCTTCATCCACTACTTTGGGAGGTGGTGTGGCCATTCAACATCCTGATATCACTATCATCCTTCTGGCTGAATGCAATCAAATACTCACAGCGATGATCCAACATCTAGTAGACAACATCTAGCCCCTGATTTCAGAAGAAACAATGAATGAGCAGCATCTAAAAAGCATTAAAGTTATTTTCTCTCAATATTTTGCTGATTTATTATGGAGAAACGTGCTGATCTGATCTCAAGCTTTAAAGGTGTGAGAAGGGCGTCTCTGTAGCTGGAAGGCTTGATAAGCCCTGGAGTGGCTGCTTTGTGTCCTCTGATTCTAATAGCAGGAAAGAGTTTGTTTTAACAAGAATAAAACTGAGGGTTCAGGTGATGAGCACTGAAAACTGGGCGAGAACTGCAGTGGAAAAGGTTTTATCATGGAACATTAGCAGGAAAGGGAGGTGATGCTGATAGACACTGTTTAGATTTCAACATGAGGTCAACTCATTTAGATTAAAACCATTTCTAGAAAAGGAACGTTCTACACCTCAGTCAGCACATTCAATACAGTCTATGGTGCCACTTATATTTGATGCAAAAAGTGATGTAAAAACAACTGGTCTAGTCAATTTCTGACATGATTATGACCATTTATTATGTGTCTATTTATCTACACATATACTGATCATCTGTGGTAAAAGGGTGAGGTACGGCTGAGTATCACTGCTCTTTAGTTCAGTTAATTGTCTCCCACACAGTGTTCACAGTGTGCTTATACACTTTAGTGCGGCTGTCTCCTCTCCACCAGACGTTTAGCACATATTTCATGTATCATAGGATGTACATAAATATAGATATTAATCAACAGACAATATAAATAATTACAATTAATCACTATAATAGAAGATATTAAACTATGAACAACTTCAATAAACACTATTAATCACTAGAATTGGAGATATTAGTCCATAAACAACCTCAATAAACACTATTAATCACTAGAAAAGGAGATATTAGTCATAAACAACCTCAATAAACACTATTAATCA
>BRDA01007347.1:112931-124929 GCA_036984385.1 Crenuchus spilurus
AGAATAGGAGATATTAGTCCATAAACAACCTCAATAAACACTATTAATCACTAGAATAGAGGATATTAGTCCATAAACAGCCTCAATAAACACTACTAATCACTAGAATAGAAGATATTAGTCCATAAACAGCCTCAATAAACACTACTAATCACTAGAATAGAAGATATTAGTCCATAAACAGCCTCAATAAACACTATTAATCAGTAGAATAGGGGATATTAGTCCATAAACAACCTCAATAAACACTATTAATCACTAGAATAGAAGATATTAGTCCATAAACAGCCTCAATAAAACACTATTAATCACTAGAATAGGAGATATTAGTCCATAAACAGCCTCAATAAAACACTATTAATCACTAGAATAGAAGATATTAGTCCATAAACAGCCTCAATGAACACTATTAATCACTAGAATAGGAGATATTAGTCCATAAACAACCTCAATAAACACTATTAATCACTAGAAAGAGATATTTGTCCATAAACAACTTCAATTAATCACTAAACTGCAATAGTTACTAGAACTGAATATTGTACTACAGTATGCCTTTGAAAAAGGAAAAGGTTATCTTGTTCAGCATTTGTGAAATAGTGCTAGAGCACTAATGGCAGCTCAAAGTACATAATCCACATTATTCTTACATCCCATGATGTGTGAAATATGTGCTAAACTACTGTTAGAGAACAAACCGCTTTACTGTAATCTCACTCTCAACAACTTATGGGAGACACTAAAACTGAGCTAAAAAGCAGTGATTATGTCCTAACTCACACTTCTAGTAGAGAAGACAAGAGTATCTGGAACATCATTTGTGTATTTTATCATAGTATTTAAACCCTTATACAAAAGATTTTCTAAAGAAAAGAAAAGGGAGGTCCCAAACAACTGTAGTGTATATAGGTACAGAAAGTCATTAAAAGTATTTGTGTTTATAAAAAGAACATATATAAAATAAATAAAAATATAAAAAAACATAAAACGTACTTCTCCAGAGAATTGTATGTATGAAAGATAATGATGTTAATATACACTGGTCAGCAGTACCTGAGAAATTAGAGAAATATTCATTGTCATGTAATAAATATCAAATTAAAATGAAATTATATTTTTGATGTGGCGCTGTCTGTTTATGATGCACTTTTGTTATCACTTTAGGTAACCTGGTTGAGACTAGACCACGATGACCATTATAAAAATATAAGAAGTCAGTGCTCATTCTCTACACCACAATCAAAGAGTCACACTTTGCTATCTTGTCAGGATGATTAAACCACATGCAAATCAGTCAGAGGTGGTGACAGGCTTTATGAAGTGTTTACAGAATGTGATAGTAGGGAGTGGTTGGCACTTTCTCAAGTGCAGCTGTCAACAGCATGATTGCTGCTCAGTAGTTCCTGGCAGGAGTAATGGCATGGTAAGGAGAGCAGGACAGACCCAAGTCAGAGTGACTGACAAGCACAGACTGCTGAGATTGGGTGCAATATTATCTCTGACCACATGAGGACGACAAAGAAAATGTGAGTGGCAGCATATGGCCAGGCACATTTATCAGTTTATATTTTCATATAGAGCCACAGCAGCTGAATATGACTGGAATGCACTGTTTTATACAATATACTATACTATATAATATAGGCCTTAACAGGCTCATATTTTACATCATTTGTTATGACATTTGGGTGGTTTTATGTAACAAAAACACTCACCGTGCCTGTAAGACTGAGATACGTAAATGTTCTGATAGGCTTTCCTGAATTGATTCTCTGGGCAGTTTAGGTTGATACACTCCTTATAATGTCAGTATGAGTAGGTGAGGCTAATACAGTTGGCATAGTGCAGTGGGTAACACAGGCAGTCACACAACCTCCCAACACTACATTTATCCACAAATGAAACATACTGTAATTGTAAGTCGCTCTGGATAGGAGCATCTGCCAAATGCAGAAAAATAAATGTGAACTGCCTAAGGCTGAATGGCAGATGTTTCTGCAGTTCATTTTCATACTAGCACATCTCCAAATTATCCATCCATCATTATCTTCTGCTGAATCCTGGTCCTGGTAGCAGTGAGTCCCCTACACCTTCCCCAGGGGCGTGGCAGAACATTACATCATAGCTGAACCAACAACAAGGCACCAATCATCTCCAAATTATGAAAAAAGTTCATTTTATTTCAAAAAGCTAAACTGTCATGTTTCATATTCATTACACATAAAGTGACATATTTCAAGCCTTAATAGTTTTAATGTTGATGCTATTTAAATTGTAATTTACTCAAACTTGAATGAAATGAATAAAACACAATTAAATATTCTAATAATCTGAGATTATGGATTTTTTATTTTAATAATTAAATAAATACATTTTATAAATAAATAATTAACTAAATAGATTTAATTAGCTAAACTGATCAACTTAACTTTTTTTCCTCATTTGTTGAGCACTGTCATATGGACCAGGAGGATCAAGGAATTGCATGAAATGTTTTTTTTCCATTTTGTTTTACACTGTTTTCCATGATTCTATATCCCCTTTAAGAAATGGTCAGTGGTATATAATGTTGTATATAATGTTAAATCAGTAGTAAAAAAATACTAAATCTGGTAAATAATGCTAAATATGTGATAGATAATGCTAAATGTGTGGTAAATAATGCTAAATCTGGTAAGCAGTGCTAAATCTGTTAAATAATGCTAAATCTGTGGTAAATAATGCTAAGATAGTGGTAAATAATGTTAAATCAGCTAAATAATGCAAATCAGTGGTAAATAATGCTAAATGTGTGATAAATAATGCTAAATCAGTGGTAAATAATGCTAAATGTGTGATAAATAATGCTAAATCAGTGGTAAATAATGCTAACTTTGTTGTAAATAACGCTATATCAGTGGCAAATAATGCTAAATGTGTGATAAATAATGCTAAATCTGTTTCTTTTCTGTGGAGCCCCGGAGGTGATATGGTTTTATAAAGCATGGCCACAAATTATGTTTAAAAATCAGTGAATATATTAATATATATGTTTAAACATGTGGCTTCATCATATTCATTTGTGGTATCAACGTATTATCTTGTGGCCTCAGTATAACAGGCCATTTCCCAGAATTTGTAAACACATGCAAGGTTGACTGTGTGTATTACTGATGCTCTGGGCCACTTACATCCGTGGCCTTCTTCTCAGCCTGCTCCAGTTTCTCTTGCGCATCCTTCAGTGACTCTGAGTATTTGTCCAGCTCGTCCTCCACTCCCTTCAGCTTCTTCTGCAGACCCAGCAGCTCCTCTTCCAGCTGAGACACACACACACATACAATATATTTTAGCGTTAGTAATACTGATATTGCAATTTGAAGACCAGATCACAGTTTGGACACCCCGGGTCAAATCACACTTTTTGTTGTAATCAAGTAATCAAGGTAAGTTCACATTTATAACAGTTTTTTATTTGTTTACTACACAGGAACAAATTCAAACATACAGTAATTAATGTGCCATTACTTCTGCATGTGTGTGTGTTGGTGGTGGTGGTGGTGGTGGTGGTGGTGGGGTAACTACATTTTGCACATGATTATACCCACCTGTCAGTGAAGGGCACAGAAATGAAAAGTACATTCTTTTGTCTTTGGACATTTTTGTTAGTTATTCTTATTTTGTATGTATTTTATACACTGTTATGTTTTTATTTATGAATAAAGACTCTGATTCTGACACATCAGAACAGACCTCTTTTTAACAACTTAAACTGTATTATTATTATACTCATTCATTATACTACCTAACTATTATTCAGTAATTATTATTATTGTTAATTAAATTATTAGTCTTAACAGCTTACATGAAAGTAGTTCTAAAAATCTGATTGGCTGAGTCCCGTTCAAAGCTACTATAAATACAAATGGCCAATGAATAAACAATGAATTCACATGTTAATGTGCTATTATTTCAAAAACACTGCTATATTTTACTCTGTTAATGCTCAGCAACCACAGCCTAGTGTCATTAATTATTTATTGCTAATTATTACTAATTAATTATTAATTGAGCATTGTAATAGCTACAGTATTTTTGTGGACTAACAGCACCCTTTAACGCGTGACCTCTACTGGTGTAGGCAAACTCACAGCTGTAGTAAAGTAAGCTGTACAAACGTTATTCTATCTGAAGCTGGGGGCATAAATCTTTGCAGTGCTGTGCTGAAGGTCAGGCAGGCTGAGGATGCCATGAAGATGGCTTGAGTACAAGATTTCTCAAAGGAATGCAGCCACAGCCTTCTTGGTGAAAGCCTTCACCAGGCCTACAGCTGGTGATGCTCACTCTAACCTATCATCACATATAAAAAAAAAGAAAGAAAGAAAAGGCACATTAGCCAGAAGCCAGACGGCCATAGCATAGCACAGGGCTAGCAAGGCTCTTATAAAAATGGCATCTATTTATTGTGTTCTTCTGGCCCTTGGAGACAGCCTGCTACTGTATATGGGAGTGGAAACCACAACTCAGGCTATGAAAATAGACCACGGTCCACAGCCGGCCTTGATTAAAGCTGCCTGAGTAAGCCCATGAGATCTCAGGGCCAGGGCATTCCTCAATGAACCGAAACCAGTCACTTTGATGTGCGAGTATGTGAGGGCCTCCAATTTTAAGAACAAGCACAGGCCAGCAGGGTGGATCCCCTGGATTTCTGGCACACATATAAGGAATGTTTCACCAAAAATATATAAAAATCAAACTGACACAATTTTCCAAACACAATCAATCAGAGAAAACTTAAAAGCTTTAGAGTTTATTTTAGAGTTTTAACCTTATCATGCATGGTGATCACTACAGTGGGCAGCTATTCATAAGTCTTGGCTTTAATGTGATAGTTGCATGGCAGCCTATTTAATGAAGGTTACTAAATTGCCATATAGTGTGCCACCCGGTGGTCAGTAATTGCAAGTGCAACAAAACATATGGTAAACAAAAATGGCTGACAAATGTTGAGGAACTGCACAGCCAGAAAGGCAAAAAAATAACATTTTGGAATATTTTTTCCATAATTTAAGCATGAAAAGGTTAATATGGGCAAATAATATAGCTAATACGAAATGGGGATCTATTAACATTTTGGCTCCACTGAACTACTGAAGCAAAGTTAAGACACTAAACATGTCTTGGCTGACTGATTACCTTCAAGATACCTAGTAATCCGGACAATACTTTAAAGCTTTAGACTAATACAGAGCAGCATACACCATAAACTGGGTCTAAGGCTACTTCTGTAAGCACCACCTGTAGCTCCAACTCTACCCAAAGTGTAGAGAGACACAATAGGCTATAAGCCAGAAATAAAAAGGCTAAAAAAAGCCCATTGTGAGTGACAGAGCCAAAGCTGCGGCTGTGAACGCTATGTGCTACTGATGGATGAGCAGACAGACTCTGCCTGATTTGGGCTCCAGTAATGTGAAGCATTGCAGCTTGGACGTCACATGTGGCCTGGGTCTTTCACATCCATACGGCTGGAGTAACATCCCACAAACAGCCTTGATCCCATAGTTCCCTCATATCCAAGAAAGGCAAAGGCAAAATAGGCCATGACCACAAGGATGTTATCACTAAATACCTACACGTACAAGAAGTAGAATGTGGAGCAAAGCATATTAAGAAGAACACGGTGTGTCTTACACATGGTCCAAAGTGGCAGGCTGAACAAAATCACAGGTTATAGGCTCTTGATCTGAGCTGAAGGTCTACATAAGTGCAGTCTAGTGGCTGTCCATTAGCTGGCGGACATCATGTTGGAAAATTGTATTGTATTACAGACACACATATCCAAGGACTGGCAAATGTTCAAGGACACATGCTTCTGTGTATATACTGCAGTCAGCTCTTCTTACATAAAAGAGATGAGAGAACATTCAAAGCCCAAAAAGCCTCAGAGGACTAAAAGCCTCTTAAAGAAAGGAAATACCGAAAAATGAGGAGCAGATAGCATTGCCCGTTGACTGACAAACCATATAAAAGAGCAGACGGGTGTAATTTGGGGGCCTCAGTGCGAGGCTGAAATGAAGACCCCTGACTTGATGAGCAAAATCCAGTCCAAGCCACAAAGAAATGCCTGCACTGTTGGAAGGGCGAAGGAATGACACAACGGGAAAGAATGAGAGAGAAGCATTCTTCACTTAGATGTGGAAGTGATCGAGGGCCAGGATTCGCTCTTTAGTGAGGAGGAGTGTTGTTTGTACACGAGAGAAGCAACAATCCAAGCAAGAGGACCACAGAACATAAAAGACAGCTTTAAATCTTGTGGTGTTGATGATGTTGTTGGTCTTCAGGTGATTTGATGTGGAGCTCAGAATAAAAAGGCAGGTCAAGTTAAATGTCAAACTATACTAATAGTGGCTCGCTTTTACAGAATTGTTAAAAATGTGGCTTAATGTCAATTTCACAGCCTGTTCCGTCCAGAGGAGCATGTTCTGATTGAGCAGAATGCAATCTTTACTTAAAAATACTTGTTTATTATGAACTAATCACCCATAAAAGGTGACATAAGCAAAGCTCTTTGGAGTTTAAATAGTGCATCCTTAGACTACAGTAATCCACTTTCAACCTACAGCTTTATAATGTGTGGATATCTCATTGGCTTTCCAATCTCAGGGTAGATTTATGGATTGTGACTGTAGATGCTGGTGACTTATAACTCATTCACACCAAGAATCTGACACCATCTATAATAAAACTCAAACCGACTGGCCCCTTGGCTGTGACACTTGAGTCATATTTAGTCAAATAACTGAGTATGTCACTTGAGTCTAACTGGTGGACCACTTAATCACAGAAATAGTGTTGTAAGCATGGACACCCATGCTGGGAGTAAAACCTCCATACTGGCTGTTTATCGCTTCAGTCATTTATGGTCATTGGGTCTTAAAGCACCAATAATAGCCATATTTAATATAACATCATCTCAACCTAGCGAGCTTGACTGAATATCCATGTTTGATGCTGTGGACAAAATGTTGTTAGACCTCATCTAACTTGGCCATCAGCCTTCATCACTATAATCAAAGAGTAGATTGATTTCAGTACTGAACTAAGATTCACAGGCACTGAAATACTAAATACTAATTCTAAAAGCTGTTCACATAGCCTATAACCTGGAACTCTATGATGAATAATCTTTATTTATAAGTTTCACAGCCAGTCATGGGTGTGCCAACTTATCTGAGCACTGGGGTGAATGACAGGGCCTCAAGTTCCATCAGAGAGAAGGGAAGAAAGAAACTCATATTTCTTTCAATTGAAAACAGTGTAAATACTTTACTGTACACTAAATAGGATGTTTAGAACATAAAAGTGATTTTAGTGGGATATCAAAACAAAAAAAAATGAAGAAGGTCTATGTCCTGGTGTCCCCTATGACCTAACACCTGAACTGATGTCCTCCTCCCATCCGCTCACACTAAAGTACCTGTTTGCATTTGTCCTCTGCTCCCTTCTTGTCTATTTCTGCTTGCTCAGCCCGGTCTATGGCATTCTCCTTATCCAGCTTCAGCATCTGCATCTTCTTCTTGATGGCCTCCATGGCTGCTTGCTCTGGGTCTCTGCGGCTCGATGAGGGACGTGGAGCGGCTGTACAAAACCGTGAAGCTGAAGTGAGGAGACAAGCACACAGCAGAGCAGAGAGGAGACGGAGCAGCCTTGAGTGGGCGGGGAAACGAAGGGCCGGAGGCGTGGTTTGCGTACCGGGTGGGCGTGGTCGCATTCCATTTAGAAGGAACTGGAGACTTTTTTTGGAAAGTGAAGCTGTGAAGTGACTGGGCGACTGAGGGACGTCAGTTTGAGGAGGGCTGCAGGGTTTTATGTCCATGTTGAGGTTTTATGTCCATGTTTGGGAGAACGGAACTGTTTACACGGCGGTGCGCAGTGGAGAATTGTGGAAATGTGACATATATTACAAAATGTTTTTTTTAATCAGTTATGCGTCCTTATTAAAGGTTATGTAGTCATTTAAAGTAAACGTATCGCACAAGTAGGAGTTTACCTTTCCAAGTGAGCAGCCTTGCTTAACTAATCAGAACTTCTCAATTCCACCTTAAACAGCACGCTGTGCATTATGACGAACTCAACGTACCTATAACTTCTGCACCATTTAAGGTGGAAACGACAAATTTAATCTAAATGTTTGTGGACACCTCTTTTAATACGTATATTCAGCGATTTTAAGTTGACAAAGATTTAAAAACACACACACAGTTTGTCTAGTCCCTGTAGAGAAGTACTGCCAATAGATTATGACTCTGGAGCAGATAAACATTAACCTATTGATGTTAGGTATGGACTAGAGGGGTATAAAGCCACCCAGCACTGAGCCATACAAGTGTTCTCTGAATAAAAGCTCAAAAATTACTCAGGAAAGTGCACATCCATCAAAATTGTACTTGTTAATCGTTCCTTCTGATAAACTGAAATGACTAAGCACCAATACACTGCTTTTCAGTCACTATGCTCCTACATCACAGTAATTCATTTTATGCCTCTGAGGGCTTTTTATAGCAGGAAACTATTGGCTGATTTAGTCATCCTTTCTGATACTACTCTGTAGACTACAATGAGGCAGTACTACAGGAATATTACACAGAGGCAACAAAACTTTGATTTAGACTAAGACTTTACTACCTTGCTTTAATGATATTAAAAATAATTTTCAATCTGTGTCAAAATTTATTTATATTACAAGCATTACAGACGTTTAGAAATCTTATTCTCAGTGTACCATGAATCTTTATTCTGCACTATGATACAGACCTTTTATTCTGTAGGCAGATAAATGCACATGATTCACAAATACTACATTTCAAATACTTGGTTATTAGTACCAATCTTCACTAAAGCCAAAATATCATCACATCACTGAAGGAAACTTAAGTCGTTTCGCTTGGACTGTAAATTAAGAGTTAATTCAATTCTCAAATTAAGAACAGAACTATAAATTAAAACTTTAATCCAGAGTCAATACAAGGATTTATACATTTTCTAAAACCCATAAACTGTCCACTTCCCATGTTTTCTTCAAAGAAAGATCAGGGTTACAAAGGCTTCACTTTACTGTGTGGTAATGTTTATAAGGCTACATACCACCTATATAAACCTACATAACCATTTATACAAACTGAAGGCATCAAAAAGTTACAAAAGCAGCCTTTTTGACAATGGATGACGATTGGAATCAAATTGTATAAATATGTATGTAATGAGCTTAAGTTTTGTGTAACCTTTTGAACAGAACCCTGCTGTAAATTATAGCAAAAATAATAAAGAAAACACAAAAAATGCAACAAAGCGTGTTTGCAAAAGAGTGAATTTATATGATTTAAGTTAGACAAAGAACTAAGTGCACTTAAAATGGGAAAATGTTAACAGTTACAGTATGTGTACACACTTATAAAAACATATGCAGGCACTTTAAAATGCATTGAATGCAACAACTGTTATGATTATGCCTGGCTGTTTCAATTTCTGTGGCATTACTGTTAATACTAAACACTGCTATGGATTTTATTATGCTATTATTTTTTTTGCATTAACTCTTTTAGTCCACTGTTACAATTAGTTAATCAGTTAATGTCAACGTGGAATTCAACCATTTTGTAGCACCAATTTGATCAATAATATTCATGATGTATAACAAAAATATTTTAAAATATGGCTTTTATGCTCCCCAACAAAAAAAAAAAAAGACAAAAATGCCAGTAGGCTTATCTGTTCATACAAACAAAACACCGACAAACATGTATTAACATATAAATTTAATAGAAGATACCATTTGTAACATTTTCATAGCTTTATTATTCTTTTCTTTTTAAAAAATGATATGTTTTCTCTCTATGAATTGTTTCATCGCAAAGTTAATCATTGCACCCATGGTCCAATTGCCACAAAATATGCAGTCGACTGTGCCTGGTTCAAATGACCAGAAAAAGGCTTTCCTGACAGCCTTTGCAATCTACACATTCAAACCAACCACATCTTTGGAAACGTTACAAACACTGCTTAAAAATGTCACCCCCCTTTCTTTCACCGATGCTGCTGAAGTTTCTTAACCTCTTGCTTTGGTCGACTCAGGGGACCTCCATATATGCAAAAGTCTTGGTTAGTGGAAGTCCTTAACGCATAAACCATAAACCTCATTGCATCTAGTTACTCAGCTCACAAAAATACTATTGTTCAACACTCAACAACTATTGGCTGAGGTGTGAGAAATGAGTACTGAAAATTAAAACAAGTGTAGATTGCAGTAAAGACCCATGCACTCTAGATATGTGAAACTAAATCTAACAAACCTACCACTAACTTAATCACTTATGTCTATTAAAAGCGCAGTTACTTGCATACACTGTGCAAAAAAAAAAAGAAAAAAAGAAAATGGAAAAGAAAAAAACAAAAAAAAAAACAAAATTAAACACGTGCCAAGGTGAGCATTCATAAAAGGGACAAATAAACAAAGAAATAAACAACTTGAAATAGACATCCTGATACATTGCTCAATTTTTACCCATTGTATCTTAATTATTTAGCCCGAATGATGCTCCTGCAAGCCTGCTAGCGTGTGATCGTAGCAAAACTCTTGAAAAGAAGAAGTGCTCAGGCCTGGCAGCCCTGAGCGTTCGACTTGTGTGTGTGCTCGCTATATGTGTATTTAAGAGTGGGGTTCTTGAGTCCCTCACTGTTCCTGGCCATCCTCCCTCAGCTCTGAAGGCAAGAACTTGTACTGCTGCTGCCGGATCTGTGCCAGCTTCCTCCTGGCTTCTTCCAGCTCTCTTTCCTTTCTCAGCATCTCCTCTTGAGCAGCAATGATCTGCAAACCCAAACGGATATTAAACTCGCACAAATGCCCATGTACACAGTACTCATGGAAGAAAACAATAGTCAATCTATGTGATGCTGAAAAGGGTGGTGTGGTATTATATAACAGTATAAATTATAATTGACTATTGAGTCAACAGTAACATCACAAAACTAATCCAACTTTCTAACAGTGACTGGACTACTCTCAAACACCAAAGGCCTACAGTATAATGAAGAATCCTCACCTGAGCGATGCCGCCCACCATCTTACTCTTAACCATCACAGCCTGGTCATCCTGGGCTTCAAATGCGGCCTTCTGTGCAGCCTTCACCAGGTTATCTGAAGCCTTCTTCACAGCATTGCCAGCAGCCTAAAAGAACACACATTGAGAATGTCTGAGACTAAAACACTTCACATTGTGTGACACAGATGATACCACTCCTAGAGCCAAGAAAACCAATTCTCTGTCAGTGTTACTTCTTTATAATTTGGGTAAAGTTACAGTTAAAACAAATCTACTGAGTACCACTTAACATTGTTCTGACAATGTAGAGTTAGCTTATGTAGGCTTACAATAGTGTATATTCAATGGTGTATAGCAGGGGTGGCCAACCCCGGTCCTGGAGAGCTGCATTCCTGCCCAGTTTGGTGATCTCCCTGATCAAACACACCTGATTCAACTCAGCAGGCAATTAGCAGGTTTAATTGTAGTGTCAGAGCACAAAGATCACCAAACTGTGCTGGACACCGGCTCTCCAGGACCGGGGTTGGCCACCCCTGGTGTATAGTCTCAAACTATGTTATGCTTGCTTATTACAGTGGCCAGTAACCGCAAACTAGTAATTCATTATTTCAACAATTAAAGGCACAGTATGTAGTTTCCAGCGACATCTAGTGGTTCAGTTTCCATATTGCAACCAACTGAAGACTCTTTCCACAGCCCCTCCCTTCCAAACACGAAGGAGTCTCTACAGTGGCTGTAAGATGTCATATATCTTTGATACTCCTGAACACAATGTCCAATAGCAGCTTTAGAGCCAGTGATATGAGAAGTGGTAAGATTAATTTTAATGAAATTTAGGAAATGTAATATGTAAAATGATCATAGCTACAATGCAGACGGAACATATTTTCTGCACTTCAGTAGTGCTATTGTAAACGTTAGCT